>ML401606.1:0-20029 GCA_005239525.1 Nicotiana knightiana
CGCCTGGCTAAGGCCAGGCTGGGTCAGGCTGTTTGGCTTTGTCGCCCGGCTATCGCCCGGGTGCCTCCTTTCGCGTATTTTTCGACATATTTGCATCCGTTTAGCTCCGTTTCCATTTCCAATTCACCTACACATAAAATAAACCCCATTAGGCACATACGACGTGTATTTTTATCATTAAAGCACATAAAATGCAAAGTATATAATGCTTAAAATCATGAATTCTAGGCACGCATCAATACTCCTATTGGACATTATGAGACTATGACATCTTAAACTGTTTGAAGGCCTGGTATTTCCAGGTTCACTTTGGGCCTATTCAGGCTCCTTATAGAATAGCTTTAATTTATTATGCAATGGTCTGTAATAATGATCCTTGTAAACAGATATTTGGGGATATTAGTAAAAGGGGAGAGATTTTCATATAATTTTTACGGGCGTAGTTAGGTAGAAATCATGATCTTAGGATTACTATGAATATTTTCTTGCATTAGGAATCATGCTCTTAGGATAATTTGTGCATTAGAAAACATGTTCGTAGGCATCATATCGTTTGTTCTAAAACTTATGCTTTTCTAAAAGATGCTGCATACAGCATGCCTGCTTAGAAATCCTGTCACTAGGTTGTTATTAATTCTGACTAATAATCATATTCATAAAGTTCTCCTTTATGCGTTAGAAAACATGTTTTAGGACTTTTATTGCACTCGTCTGAATACTACGACTATGTCTAGATAGTATAAAAAGCAGTCCCAACACCTAGATATCATGCTTATAGAGAAAAATGTATAAAATCAGTTCTGTAATGTTCAGCACCTAGACATAATGCCTATAGGACATCATGAACTCAAACTGCCTGTTTAAAATCACTTGTTAGTATTAAGATTCTGATTAATATTTAGATATCATGTTTATAGGACATCTCGAATACACGCCTAGGCAAGCATGTAGGATAATTGAAATCTTGCAAATGGTATAGTAGGCAAACTGATTAGTTTTCTGTCATTTTTCCTTAATAAAATGCTGCATATTCTCTGCTTGTCATGCTCACCTACATATCCTGTTCTAGGATTTTTCTGAAACATCTGAAATCTTGTTGTTTGAGACGTGCTAATTATCTGTTTATTTGTGGAGGTAAACATGAGCCATTTATTTTTTCTTTTACTTGACAGTCCTATATGTTATTTGTTGTCGCTTAGATTTTCTCCTTTAAATACCTTAGGAGAGTCTCGAACTGCCTAAATTAGAGGTCCTAAACACCTCCAAAGCCATAAGGAAGGGACAGGTAATGCACGCATAGAGTTTGTCTAATTAAAACCGCTTATAACCGCTAAAGGGAGGGTAATTGGGTAGTAAAGGATATGATGACATGTGCGCTAATGCCACGTGTAACCCCTCTAGTTGAGGAAGGTTTACCGGGTATTGCACAGATGTGATCATATAGGCTAATAAACCTAAGAACTCTCTTATTCTTGTTTTTAATAATCTCTATGTACTTAAATTATTTTATTTTTCTTAATGACTAATTCAAAAATTGAGTTTGGCCGGGACCCACCGTTGTGGACCTCGAGGGGTGCCTAACACCTTCCCCTCAAGGTAATTTCAAGCCCATACTCAATCTCTGGTAACGCAAATCGCTTTATATGAGTTAATTGCATTAGGTGCCCTAACGCACGTTAAATCCGTTAGGTGGAGACTCTTCAATACCCCTTTCCCAAAAGGAAAAAGTAGTTGTCCTAAAATGTCGAAACCCCGACTCCGCGAGGAAAAAAGGGAAGCGCGACAAACGCGACCAGCCATTCATGAATGCGTAGGTTTATGGGATTGGAAGGGGGGAACTTTCCGGTCCTCGTACCGCATTCGCGAAGATTAACAACTAGTTCCCCTCTTCCAGTCCCATAATCCTACACGTCCGCGAAGGGTAAATCCCTCAATGCTCTGCGTTCGCGACACAGCTATCGCGTTCGCGATGTAGAAAACCACCCCAGCTCCAAGTTTCCCCTTCGCGATCGCGAAGCACAAAGAACCATCAATTGTGAAAAACCAGCAATGATCTTGTCTCGACCCAAAAATCCAACTAACCCAACCCGCTAGGTAAGCCAATTAACAACAATTCAATTTAATGAGATTTACTGAGAAAATAGATGATAAAATAATTGAACTTTTATACACTTCTCAATGACTTGTGGTACACTTCTCAATGAAATATACATGAACAGATTAAAATTTTAAAGCTACCCAGAACAAGAGGCAGCTATGACCGGAACACAGATACATCTTCAACGTCAGCTCCCGCCATACACAGCAACATCAGCATCCAAAATATAAAACCGACCCCATGTACCCAGTAAGTATCCTAACTAACCTCGGCAAGGTAAAAGAAGCAAGAACTATTGATGATACTCCCTAACACCTATGCAGTTCATAATTTCAGCAAGTGTAGAACAAAAATATAATCAAATCAGGGAATCTCAGGTAAAACCACTTTGATACTCACAATTCTCTATTTTCAAGTATTCTGCTCAGTCAACAATCCCGCATATAAGGAAGATATGCAAGTAAATCAGATAAACAGTCACAAAAATCGCAAGTAAAAATGAAATTCCATAACCAATTATCAGTCTGTTGCAGCGTGCAACCTGATCCAAATATAGTAACTAGATCTCCTAGAGCTCACATCAAGTGTAAGGCAGTGTAATAATGGCAGTAATGAAATTTAAACAACAAATGGTATATCAAGGTTGACTACACGGAACTAAAGAAATTTAATGCAGTACAGAAAAAATAATTAATAATATGCTAAGGAAACAACAACATCTCCAGATAACTTATAGATTGCAAGATATAAGCTTCCAAAGTCGGGTCAGCGACAACAGAATTTTCCTCTACGCGATCGCGAAAAGCCTTCCACGATCGTGATTCACAGAACCATTTTCCCAATTTTACTCTTCGCTAACGCGACCAATTCTACGCGATCGAAATGCACACTGTTATAACCAAAAACCAACAACTAAAAATGGTCTAATGGTTCGAAACTCGCTCGAGCCCCTCGGGACCTCGTCCGAACATACTAACAAGTCTCAAAATATATTACGGATCTACTCGAGGCCTCAAATCAAACATATTAACATCAAAACCATGAATCGTCGATCAAGATCAATCTCTTAAGTTCATAAACTTCAAACTTTGACCCAAGCGACCGATTCAAGCCTAACCAATTCGGAATGAACCCAAATTTTTCATACAAGTTCCAAATGACATAACGAATCTGTTCTAATTCCCGGAACCACAATACGAACCTGATATCCTCAAAGTCAACTCCCGGTCAACCTTATTAATAACATTCCAAACCTTCAGTTTTTCCAACTTTCGCCAATTAGCGCTCAAACTTTTTAGAAATATCCAAATGAAATTTCGATCATACACCCGAGTCCAAAATCACCATACAGACCTAACAGAATCACAAAACTCCAATCCGAGGACAATTACTAAAAAGTCAAACTTGTTCAACTCTTCCAGCTTAAAGCTTCAAACATTAAATTCATTCTTCCAAACTAATTCTGAAACACCTGAAAACCAAGACCGACGATACACACATGTCATAATACATCATACGGAGCTACTAATGCCCTCAAACTACCGAGCAAAATGCAAATGCTCAAAATGACCGGTCGGATTGATACAACGTGGCACAAAGACTAACTACCAAAATTTAACTTTATGCGAACGCGTACAGAACCAGACAAACGCAGAAAACAAACCTCCCATACCTACGCGTGGATAGACCCACACGATTGCATTGAACAATGTGCGTGAACCCAGATGCCTCACTTCCTCTTAGTGAACGTAGCTTAACCCACGCGTTCGCGATGCACTCATGGCCAAGAGCTTCACGATCACAGACCTCCCCAGCTGACCACATAGCACAAAACCTCATCTGCCTAAAATAATCCTACACAATCGCAGACCTATCCACGTGATCGCATAGAAGGAAACCAGCACACACAGCAGCAGCAGGCTTCAGCAATCTTCAAAGTCTCATCACTCCGTTAACCATCCGAAATTCACCCGAGGCCCCCCAGACCTCAACCAAACATACCAACAAGTACTAAAATATCATAAGACATACTAACTTAGTCGAGGCCTCAAACCATGTCAAACAATATCAAAACACGAGTCGCACCCCAATTCAAGCCTAATGAAAGCTAATGAATTCCAACTTCTACAATCGATGTCGAAACTTATCAACCAAGTCCGATAGACCTTAAATTTTGCACAAACGTCATAAAAGACACAACGGATCTATTCCAACTCCTGGAACCAAAATCCGATCCCGGTAACCCCAAAGTAAACTCTTGGTCAAACTTCTTAACTTTAAAAACTTCAAATTTCCAACTTTCGTCATTTCAAGCCAAAATCAACTATGGGTCTCCAAATCACTTTTGGACACATTCCTAAGTCCCAAATCATCCAACGGAGCTATCAGAACCATCAAAACTCCATTTCGGAGCCGTTTACACATAAGTCAACATCCGGTCAACCTTTGCAACTTAAGCTTCCAACGTTGAGACTAAGAGGCCGTTTGGACATAAGAATTTTTTCACTTTTTTTCGAAAAAATTTCACTTTTTTTGGATATCAGTGTTTGGCTATAAAATTTCTAATTTTCACTTGAAGATGAATTTTAGAATTTTTTGAAAATTTAAAAAATTCCAAAAAGCTCTTTTTCAAAGTTTTCACTCAGATCACTCACAAAACTTGAAAAACAACCAACAAGATCAAAATCCCACAACTATAAACTGAATAAGTCTGAGCACACTATAATAAGTCATATCCGTAACCCAAGATGAAATACCATGATCCACTGCATGACTCAAGCACTCGTGGCGATAACTCCTAATCACAATAATTGCTTATAACAACCTAATACCGGTAAATAACCTCTCAAGAAATGTCTCGTTCTTACACTTTCATATACTGCCGATGATGACAGAAACACGTAGAAACTAACAACCATTCGTCCGATCAGTCAGACATGAAGCTCCCCCTTCCCAAATAGGAATTATAGCAAATTTCTAAGCCGACTCCCGATGCTTATCCTTCCAACTATGTTGTAGACAATTCTGGAAATATTCACTCTAGGTCCAACGACGCCTTCTGACATAACACATCAATACAATTCAAAGCCATAACCTGTGCAACTCGTGCACTCAACAACAACATCCCAACGTAATCAAATTATATAAAAGACTCACATGAGACGACTATCCTGCCATTAACAATTACCCTCACAACATCATGCTAAAAGCCTGGCACCCATCGTAAAAATCAAAACACATGAATCCAATACCAAAGGTCATACCCCTACATATCTCCGCTACACTGAGTGATCCCATCGAAACGCTAGTCCACAAGGAATACTTTATATTTACTTAGTCATTTGAAACTGTCAATGCCGTCAAAACTGAATCCTCCTAACTCAACCAGGCTACGCAGGTCACCAACACCCAAGAGCATTGCTAGAAAACTCATTACCTCATAAGCACCCAAAGAACTAACCGTATCCCCAAACTAAAACCAATACAGCACCTAATCGGGCAACCAACTAATCATAGCAAACTCCCCTACTTGGCTCAAAGCCATAGATCAAACAGCAATAACCCACAATACCCATACACTATCACTGCCACAATACCGCATTGGGATTCAACTAAATCCTTCATAAGCTCATACATAACTCAAACCATTAAACATCCCAAATCATTTCCAACCAATCCCTTTTGGTCAAAATCAAGAAATATAACCACATCTCACCCTCAAATCACACTCACCACATAGTCATCTAGTCATCAGGTCTCGTCAATAAGGACACCAACGGACATATAAGTCCCAAATTACATGTGCTCACACCAACGAAATCTCGGCACTCAAGCCACAGACAAAAATCCGGCCTCCAAACTGGCCCCAAACATGCTAGAATCACATCTCATTCATGGAAGTCACAAGCCATCGGTGCACGGCTGATACCGAGCGCTCACGTGCGCGTTTGAATACATGAAAGGAGTTCAAATAATTACGCTTCAGGTTAAATCAATGGATTCGCACGATAAGAGTTCAAGAATGTGAGATTATTTTCCTAAAGGTTCTGTAGCCTCTCGAACATAAGTACAGACGTCTCTGTACTGATCCGCAAGACTCTACTAAACCTGCTCATGACTGGTGAGACCTATTTAACCTAGCGCTCTGATACCATCTTGTCACGACCCAATTTTGGAGTCGTGATGGCGCCTGTTGTGGAACCAAACAAGCCTCCCTTTTTAACTAAGCTAAATTCCCCTTTTAAACGAATTTATTGATAATATTAAAAATATGAAATTTAAAACAATATTTGAAAACTAAATTCAAAACCTCCAACCCCGGATCCGGTGTCACTCGGTCATGAGCTACTATAATATAAAGTAAAGAAAAGGGGAAATGGACAACATTGTCTCAAAATAAAAGCAATAGGTGGAATAAAGAAAGAGAAGGCGAGGTCGCGATCGCCAGCTGCTACCTCGACAACTCCAATAGAAACTCTGATCCGCTGCTCAAAATTCGCTACTGGATCCCGGTGTACCTGGATCTGCACACAAGGTGCAGAGGGTAAAGTGAGTACACCAACTCAGAAGTAACGAACACAAACTATGGGCTAAGAAGTAGTGACAGACAAAACTTCAATTATGTTACAATAAATAATATACAGAATTTAGACATGCTAATAGTTTATCAGGATGAGTAAATATGCCAAGTATGTCAGTATACTATACATGTCATCATAAAACATATGTTATGAAACCAGTATGGATATGCAATTAGTGCTCACAGCTCTCCCACAGAAGTCCACTCAGTACTATATATGGCTCTCAGGCCCAGGGAAGTTCCATCTCGAAATATACATAAACATCGGTGACCGTAGTCACTATGTACTGAGGAAAAAGGCCAGTCCAGCCTCCTCACGGAGAAGATCCATCTCCGGAATATAACACTCGGACAATTTCCATATCCAGGGAAGATCCATCCCTCTCATAAACAAAGCTTCGGACAAGATCCATGCCAGGGAAGATCCATCCCTCACATAACATCAACTTCGGACAAGATCCATGCCCAGGGAAGATCCAACCCTCATCACCGCGCTCACTGGGGGTGTAAAGACTCCGGAGAGGCCCTAGTGGCCCAACCGCCATATCAAGCCAACGAAGGCATGATTTAAATATCACTGTAGTGTGCAGTCCATTCTCATAACTGTCTCAATAACATGCTCCCGACCTCACTCAACCATTACTCTTCAGTCTCTCACATGGATCGCAAATGCCTCCATCAGCCTGAAACAATGATAAATATGCATGTAATTAACAATACTGAGACTGAGATATGAAATGATATGCTATAACAGTACTGAGTATATGAAATCAAATAATCGCAACATGAGACAGCAATATACGACCACTCGGGTCTTAGCTTTTCTGGCGTGAAGCCTAGCATTTATACTTAACATGATTTCTAACATGTTCAATTTTACCACATTAATGGATGCACAAATATCATCACGGAATAATCACTAAGCGAGGCCATGGGATAAGTCAGGTCACAAATACCCGGTGCATGCCCGCTCGCCCGTCACTTGGCAAGTGCGTCACCTCAATAATAGTCATAAATCATTTAGCTCGGGGTTTCGAACCCTCAGAACCAAGTTTGGAAACGTTACTTACCTCAAAACCGGCTAAAAACTATTCCGCAGTGCTTTTGCCTATAAATCCGGCCTCTGAGTGCTCCAAATCAACCAAGTTCAGATTTTTATCTCAAGTTATGCTTAAGGTGTGAATCCCAATCGAAAAATATCAATTTAGCTCAAAAGCCCGAATTTAGTCAAAACCCGACCCCCGGGCCCACATCCTGAAATTCAGAAATTTTTATACCAAACTATTCTTTGTCATCTCACGAGTCCGTACATATAAAGAACACTAAATTCGGAGTCCAAATGACCCCTCAAATCACCAATTTAAATATTCTAAATCCCAAGCCCTGATCACCCAATTTACACTGATTTTTCCCTAATTTCCACCATAATCCCGACCTTTAATCACATATAAACGAATTTAGTGTCCAAAAATCTTACCTTGGTGAGGAACTATCGAATTCCCTCTTCAAAAAGCTTCAAACCCGAATGAAATATTAAAAAAGATGGCTAAAATTCGCGAATGCTAGTTTTTATACCTTCTGTCCAGTGATCTCGCACCTGCGATCACTTACTCGCACCTGCTGCTTTGCAGGTGCGATGCTCCTTCCGCACCTGCGATCTCCCCTGGGGTCTCCCAATTCCGCACCTGCGATACTCCTTCCGCACCTACGGAACCGCACCCGCGGCTCTCTTTCCGCAGGTGCGAAAACACCAACAACAGCAACCTGCAGATTTACCAACGTCACTCCAAACTTCCCGTTAACCACCCAAAACCATCCCGAGCCCCTCGAGACCCCAATCAAACATATCAACGCATCATATAGGACCATTCAAACTTAGTCGAGCCTTCGAAACACCAAAAACAACATCAAAACTCCAAAAAAACTCATCGAATTCAAGCCTATGAACATTGAAATTTCTAAATTCCACCAACGATGCCGAAACTACCCAAAACAACTCCGATTGAACTGAAAATTTGCAGACACATCCAAAATGACGAACCTGTTCCAACTGTCGGAATTTCATTTCAACCCCGATAGCCTATTTTCCACTGCTGACTGAAAATCGCCAAAACTAACTTTCGCCAATTCAAGCCTAATTCTACACCGGACATCACAAAAACATTCCGGACACGCTCCTAAGTCCCAAATCACCTAACGAAGCTATCCAAGCCATAAAATATGCGTTCCGAGGTCGTTTATCAATAAGTCAACTCTCAGATGACTTTTTCCATTATAAGGCTATTTTTTAAAGACTAAGTTACGGAATTCTCATTTAACCATTTCGATTTCAAGCCTATCGACTCTAACAGATCAATAATAGAATAACCAACCTATGACAAGTCAATGACAGCAATAAAAATGCAAGTTCTACATAACAACATACCGGGTCGTTATAAATTATTTACAAGTGGAGACATATTAAAGGCAAACACTGGTCTCATATGAAATAACATGATATGTAAAGAGGGGCTCAAACAGAGGTGCTCAAGTAGCCTCGGCAAAACAAACTCTCGAATTGCCATGTCAAAACACAGTGTGGTAGCGACCCATAAAAACATCTCCCAAGATAGGAAGGCATTTCGGACCTTCCTTTATCATTAGGCCAAATACTGATTCCATAGCCTATATTTTAAGTTCTAAAATCACATATTATTGAGATTTTCATATTAGAACTCAATGTATGGAGAAATATACTAATTCGATCACATAAGACCTTGCTTGACTAATCCTAACAATTCTGTAAGCAATTGTGCTCATAGAGTTTTCAATCAGTTCATAATCACACAAATCGAACACTAGGAAACATTTTCAGATACATAATAACAAAACCTCAAACTCAATAGAATTCATTTGATATATTCCAAAGGTAAATCAACAAAATTAATCCTATAAATCAACATGACAAAAATGGGGTTCGGCGTACCTTAAATGCAAGGGAAAATCAATCCAACTGATTGTGCCGAACTACTCTGAGTACCACATAAAGGCAAAAGCAGCTACAAACTGAAGCTCGACTACAAATGAAACGAAACAGCAACAAACAAACAACGATCCGATCGAGACCCGTGTCGACGGCGCCAGAAACCTTGAACCCAGCTCAAAGACTGAACTTCGGTGGCCTTACACAGTTAAAACGAACCTCTGTTCGTCGGCAAACGTGGTGCGATGGCGACTATTTATTTTGGGTGGCTTGGTGCTACGTTTCAGCTAGCTTTGGGTGGTTGTTTTAGCGTTTGGATCTGCTGTTTCGGGTTGTTTTAGGATGATGGGATGGCTGCATTTTTGGCAGTAATCGCCGGATTTTGGTGCTGGTTTGGGGTGGCTTTCAATTGTTTTTGCGGCTGTTTTTAGTGGAGTTTTAAGGCTTTTACATGGCTGATTTTGCAGCAACTATAGAAGGTTTGGTTGGTAGTATTTGGAGTAAGTTTCGGGGTGTTTTAGGCTGGAATTTGGACTGAAGTTTACGAGGTTGTTTTGGACGGAGAAGAGGGCTGTGGTGGCTTGCTAGCGTTTCCTCTCTGTTGCGTTTTGCTCACTGTCCTCCCGTGTGTATGCCGCTGGTTTTAGGGGTAGGAGTTTGGCGGCGGTAGCTCTTTGGAGAAGATGACTGAAGATGTTAGTTGTTCGTGGGGTGGCCGGCGGTTGAAGGTGGGTGGTTGTTCCGGCGGTGGCTGATGGAATGAAGGTGAGTGAAGAAGGGTTCTTCTAGCGTTTTCTTTAAATGTGTAATCTTTAATGTGTAATGTATACTAGGTGGGTTACCCTGGGCTGTGCCCGGGCCCAATAATCATAGTCAATTTCAAATGCTTTAAAGACTACATAACATGATCTTATAGTTAAAGAGAACTAATAGGAATATAGGAAGAAGTGCATAATTATGAGTATGCTCTGTTAGAGGAGAAGCCAAATGATTTGTTTCTTTATCAGCTCCTGCAGGTTCTTCAGTTAATGCAGAAAGCAAGACTATTTTATTTGCTATGCAAATTCTCGAATCTCATCTTCCCCCTGGCAAGAACCTTTATCTGCGTGAGAATATGGTCACAAATAGTAGAATAGTTAAGATGGAATGCTCATTGTAAAACAATATGCAATTACTGTTCTAAAATGGTGACAAGCACAAAAGATAGTTGGAGATATCAAGCTAGAGCAAACAGATGAGAGCTTACCACCAATGTTGGTATTATCGTCAACCCAATAACTATTATGTCATTTTCACATGTTATTGTATATCCAAACCTAAAATATATTCAACCTGAAAGAGTTAGTCATATGAGCTAGCCTTAATATAGTCAAATGAATAAGAACTGTGATATAACAACAAAATATATGTCCGTTCTAATACAGAAAGGTACTTGACAAAAAAATATCAAAATATGAAAATGAAGGAACAAGGAAAAATATCTACTGAATTGTATAAGGGCATATATTCAAGAAGAGAGGCACAGAAAGAAACTGCATTCATAAGTTCTCCAATTTTCCTCTACTCCAAAAACGATGTTGATAACTATCTCCATTGTTAGTAAAAAGTGAATAATCATTTAGCCCTTAAAACTCTCTCTTCGAACCATTGATACATCACGTTTTCAATCTGCCTGCTCCTGTAAATAAAGTAGTGGAGATCCATAACTACTGAGCATGCGAAGAGAAAAGGGAAAAACGTAAATAGACAATTAAAAGATTGATGTTAAGTCCAGTTCAAGATTGACTGAACAGAGAGACCCTTTCCCAATAACCAACCAGATCAAATTAGAACAAAAAACGCTGAAATGGTAAGCGAGGTATCACCTTTCTCCATTTTTTGTTTTTCAAGAATTTCCATCTGGCAATATTGGACTTGTACATCAAATTCAGCAGAAATACTTAATAGGGTAAATCAGATAGAGCAAAAGAAAAATTCAATCTTCATTAAAGACAGAGTAGGAACAGTAACAACCCAGAGAGTAGCACCGAAAATAGAACGTAGCAAAGAATACGTTCGTAATGGTAAGAGCAAAAACATATGGTTCAGAATGGAACTCTTGAAAATGTGTTGGCTCTATAGGATTCTCAAATAGAATGTACACAGGAAGTTGGTTCAAGTCTCCTACATTAGATTTTCCATTAATAAAAAACTATTAAATTCAGCTCATATAACACATGTAACAATAGAGTAAATAATAATACAACAAGAATTAGAACATCATCAATTCATTCATTTACTATTGTTTTGAAAGAATTTTCTACTTTCCCTTTGTAATAGATAAATGGAATAATCTATCAAAAAAAGGAAAAGATGAATGAAAGAAACGAGGCATCTGCGAACAAACACAAAATGTCAGAAACGTGCAATGCATCTTCCAACATTGAAGATGAAAGACGTAACAGATAACATATTTTCAAAAATTCGATTTCAGTAGTTGCGTTGCTCTGTAAAATCCCATAGCACCAAGGCTAATGGAAACAATTTTTTTTACGTATCAGATTGGAAGTAATTTGACTGGCCAGTTCGTTAGGTTGTAAATTTTAGGTAATTGCATCAGCTATATGTAACCCAAGTAAATTTTGCCAATCCTGTAACATACCATGTTATTAGAAAATTAAAAAAAGAGAAGGGATAAAAAGAACAAGGAAAACCAAACAGAATTTTTTCAAGGCAGTAAAATTTTATAAGAGTAGTAAGCCAAGATCAATGTCCAATGTTAATATTCCTTCTCTTCTCAAGATTCATAGCCAAAAATACAGTCCCAGATAAGGAGTTGAAGACCTAAGTTCAGTATTGAAATTGTTGTTTGACTTCTAATTTACTCGAGTTGTCGTCAGCATCAGAAATATATGTTTATCTTTTAAAAAAAGTAGCACAAGAATAAAGGTACGAACACAGTGCTGACAATATTATAGAGCCAAGAGCGTTATAAGTTTGTTTGTTTAACTACTCAACGACTAATAAAAAAAGAAATACAATGTACGTTGGTAAAACGACAAATAGAATAGAACAAAAAAGTTATTCTATCTTCGGGTAGCAGAAGACTTACAAGGACGCCCTTTGGATGATTTCGTTATAAACAATGTTGTATGTAGAATGATCATCACGGTTGGTTAGTGTGGACGGTCGGATCAGTACTTGATGCAATTTAAACTCTTTGCTCTCGATAAGGCAACATAAAGTTGGCCATGTGAAAACACAGGTTCTCGCAAATAGATTCCGACAAAATCTAGAGTTTGATCTTGCGCTTTATTTATAGTCATCGCATAACATAATCTTACTCGGAATTGTGTTCTCTTAAATTGAACTGGTATTCTTTCATCTTGTGACGATAATAATGGTATTCTTGGGATAAATACGTGTTTATTTTTAAAATCGCCTGTTGCGATTTTAGCACAGATAACATGTGTCTTATTATCACAACTTATCAATCGTGTACTATTACATAAACCTTCGTACGGATTCAAATTACGCAACAATATAATGGGGCAATTCTCCTTTAAAGTTAATTTGTAAGGAGGCAAACCAACAGGATTTAAACTGTGTAATAGGTCTTCAAATTGACTTTGATCATTAGGCTCAACGGTTTCGTCAATCCCAATAAATGTAGTTGCTTTTTCTGGGAATTTTTCTATAAGAATATCGTTGATTTCATTTACAAAATCATTTTTCGTCGTCAGAACAACGCGAGAATCTGCAAAAAAAATAATTCGTGGAGCATGTGTGTACATTTGAAAATGTCATAGCGAATAAACGGTCTAGAGATTCTTCTTCAGTGGTAAAAAGGAATAATCATAGAATCTGAAAGTTCAATTTTATTATTATTGTTGATCCTCTCTTGTCCATTTCCATTTCTCATCAGATAATCACAAAAAGCAGGATCTGTTTTTGCCCTCATGTTTTCAGACAGTTGCAATTTTTCAAGTTCGTCCCAAATGGTAGAATAAAACAAACTTTCACTAATAAAATCTTCTTTTTTCCATTTCGAACAACTGGGAGAGTTTGTCTAAAGTCACCTCCAAAAACAACTACTTTTCCCCCAAATAAAATATTTGTATCCATAAGATCTTTTAAGAGCAAGTCAAAAACATCAAGCATTCTTTTTTTAGCCATAGATATTTCATCCCATACAATTAATTTTGCAACACAAATCAGACTTGCAGTTGAACTTTGTTTGCTAATGTTGAATCTGAAATTTTCACCAATATCTATAGGTATTTTAAAACGTGAATGTGCAGTTCGCCCACCTGGAAGAATTGAAGCAACAACGCCGGAAGTGGCAGTTGCTAGAGCTATGTATCCTTTACTATGTACAGTTGCTAATAAAGCACGATATAAGAAAGTTTTTCCAGTTCCTCCAGGACCATCAATAAAAAAAGCTCCTTTCTTGGGAAATACTCTGTCAATAATCACATTGTATGCTTTCAATTGTTTTGCATTCAGTTTTTTATGTAATAGTACATCCTCTTCACTAACTGTTAATGTTCTTTCAAACAATACCTCTTTTGCTTCGTTTTCCAATATAGATGGTCGAACTGTCTCTGGGATAAGCTCATATTCGTTTACATTATGACCCGTAGAGTGTAAAATATCATTGATCTGATTTAAAACTTGATATTGGATATCTTTTCTTTGAACATTAGGTAACACTCTGTAATCTTCTGACATTGACTCTTCAAATTGTTTCCATATTTCCTTTGGATTGGCTGGATTGTAATATACTAATAATGTAACAAATAAACGTCTTAAACTATATGGCATTTGATAACTTGCTGCCTCTAACACACAATCAATTAAACTGTTATCACAGTGTAATAGTCCCTTTTTTTTTCTGCGGATTCTCTAAAAGAATTATAATGTTCCTCATGTATAGTTCGAAGATCTTTATATGATTTTGGTCCCCTCACATTCAACAATAATAGTCTAAGATAATATTGTTCTCCTTCAGTTGGGTGACATGTTACGATGCGACCAACGGCGCAACGTTGTTGCCGTCGTGTCCATGTTTTGTCTATTGTTGACCATACAAAATGTTCAGGAAATTCTTTGTATAATAAGTTAAGTTTTATGGCATCTTTGTTCCTTCTGTTCATCTGAAAAAATTCTGTCAACATTGTTTTCTTAATCATTGGATTATTAACGATTGTGTTTATATCTGTATTGCATTTAAAAGAAATAAATTGTTGCCCTTCAAGATGTGGCTGAAGATGATAAACACCTGGATGCATCTCACTAATAGAGAAACCAAATAAACGCCTTGCAGCTTCAGGTGGTGAAACCCATCTAGCAGATTGATACTCTTTTATTTCATCTATTTCTTTGTTTGTGTCATGATCATGTACATAAAATGTAATTTTGTCATGTCCTTTACAAATATATTTGTAGAGATATTTAACAACCTTTATGTCAGAGCAAACCTCAACGTTCATATGACAGTTGAATTTACCAAGAAAAAAAGGATTATATGGAACAACCCAAGAGTTATCTAAATACTTCTCTCGTACCTTCACAAGATCTCTTGTGTTTCGTCTTTTATATATTGGATAAGAATCACATCCTTTTGATGTTTCTTCAGCATAATATTTTGGATAGTTGAATTTACAAAGACCATTCTTTTTCATACATGAATTTGTTGGATTCAGATTACCACACGGACCATGCATCATATGTTTAAGAACAAGTGAGTGTAATTTTTTATCCAAAGTAGCATCTGGTTATTCAGCACTAATATTCCGTTATAAGCCTCTGATGTCAATAACTTATATTCATTAGCTAATATTATAAGAAAATGAGCATGGGGTAAACATCTTTTTTGGAATTCAACAGTATACATAAAAGCAGCAATTTTTTCAAAGATATTTCTCTTGCTTATATCTGTTTTCAGTTCTTCAACTTTCGCTCTGAATACTCTACTAATCAAATCAGGTCTATTTTGTGCTTCATCAGTAGTCCATATATGTTCTTTTATTTCCGGCCAAGTCGGATTACAGGTCATAGTTATAAACAAGTCTGGTTTACCAAAACGTTATACTAATGCAATAGCATCCATATATCGTTGTCGCATATCTCTAGGTCCACCTATAAAGGAAGCCGAAAGGAATTTTTGCTTACCAATATTAGAAGAATCTCGTTCTCCAAATCTTAAGATATTTAGAAGTCCTTGCAATATATCCATTCTAAATAAATCTTGTTAAACTAAGCAAAATCCAGTCTTTGGGTTTCAATTTTTATATATTCATCAACTGAATATTGCTGAAATAGTCTACCAGTATGTAACAACTCATCTTCATGATCATTTTTCATTTGAAGTTTATAATAGTAATATTCACGAGCAGAAACTATATCTCTTTTTTTCTTTCCTTTTTCTAAAGTTTCAAATTCCATTTAAAGATATGAATCAAGAGAGCAAAGATTTTGTATGCTCGACAACTGTTGACATTCATGAGTATAACTTCCACGAGTATTTTTTTGTTTAGGAATTTTCTTAATACCACAATGCCACCCATTTTGTCCACATGAAAATAACAAAGGATATTGCAAAGCATCATAGCATCCGTAATAATAGTTCACTATTTGTGTTCTATTGCTCTGAGTGTAAATTTGAATATGTGGTGCATGATTTATACTATTGTCATTGTCCTCAACCATGTTGCAGCAATCTCGGATGACGTTGGCAAATTATATACTCGTTGATCTAAACCAGGATCACATTTGAGTCCAATATGGAAGTTCTGTAGCTCGGGAATATCTATCAAAGATCGGATAAAGAAGGAGTATGCGTTAACTCTTAATATATCTATTAGCTCCCCCACTATAGATTTATTAACTTTGTTAGAGCATGCCATTCTATTTGCTAACTCATTATTGTTGTCGTAAAAATACAATTGTAGATTTTTTGATTTTTTTCCTCCGGGATACAAGTCATTTATTAGGTGATACATTCGTCCTTGAACTCTAAAAGTGTAGATACCACGATTCCTTCTTGCTAAGTCTGTATCATAGTTTACACCAAGTGATGTAAATGAAAATGAATTATTATATGTTCTGATGTATGTCCGAAAGTGTTTGGATTTTTCATTATTCTCAAAATACAGATCATGTAGCTTAGCGGGCATTCGATGTGTAATTATCTTAATTGTACCGTTGCCACAACAAAATCCAGCAGATTCATATTCAAATCTTTTCGCAGAGCAAAATTTACAGTTGGGAACATTTTTTAATGGTATATAGTCTGATCGTAGTTTAATATTCATAGAAGTTCTGTTATTTTGATTGCGACCTGCATGTTCTAGAGGTTGTAAGGAATGAAAGAGGAAGAGAAACATAATATTATTCAAAGATGAAACAAATACAAACCTCTAGTTCTCACTATCTTAATTGTATCATATTGTTCATTTGGTGCAGCTGATGTTGAACCTAACAGATAAATAGTCTTTTAGTGAGGAATAGTGTGTCTTGTATATTGGCGAAAGCTTATGATAACTTTCAGTAACTTACCTTTCTCACAAGTGAGAAGAGGATTTTCTTTGTCTAAAGCAGGGAGCGATGGAAGGATTTTCACTTCACTATCTACAGATAGGCAGTAAGCACAACGGATGTTGATAATATTATATTTATTATAAATAGTCATGAAGACAAAGAAATTTCAGTTGCGCAAAATAATGAAAGAGTTGCGCATATTAGAGATTGCGATATAAATTTGATATACTAACCTGTTTTGGAAGTAGAGCAAGAGTCCTTTGTAGTAGTACAGTGCAAATGTCCTGATGTTATTGTTATCTCCGTAGGAATGATAATGGTCGCTCTTTCAAAGGGATTATGTGTAATGCCCCGAAATCCCACTATCGGGCCGTGATGGCGAAGCCAACGTACATAGATAAACTAGCATATTAGCACCACTTTAATAGGATAAACTAAACAGTTCACAGTTTAACAGCGGAAATAAATATGGTTCCAAGCTAAATAAGGACGACATAATACAACAACGCGTAAACTTTCCCAAAACCTGGAGTCACAAACTCACGAACTGTCTACAAGAGTGCTAAGTACAAGTCTGAAAAGAGAATACATAACTGTCTCTGAAACTAGAGGAAAACAAGACAGAAGTGAAATCAAAGGAATGGAAGAGACGCCAAGACCAACAAACGCCAGCGGGTATACCTTGAAGTCTCTAGGATAAGCTGGAAGACACTCCCACTAATGATGTCCTCCGGGTCCGACTGCGTAATCTGCACAACATAAAGAAGTGCAGGTGTAGCATCAGTACAACCGACCCCATGTACTGGTAAGTGCCTAGCCTAACCTCGGCGAAGTAGTGACGAGGCTAGAACCAGACTACCAAATAAACATGTGCAGTTCAAATAAATAGATATACATATATACAACGGATGGGAAATATAGGGAGAAACAATTAATAAAGGTAGGGGAACATGCTGCGGGGAGATAATAGTTTCATATAAGAAATCTCAATAAGGAAAAGAACAACAAAGCCAACATATCAATAAGGACAGGAAATCACAAACTTGCACGGCATCACCCTTCGTGCTTTTACTCTCGTCCTCACTATGCAATGTATAATGTAATCAATGTAAATCATGGCACGGCATCACCCTTCATTCTTTTACTCTCTTTCCTCACAGTATAATTCAATGAATATCGGTACGGAATGGTACATCGTACGGAACGGCATCACGCTTCGTGCTTTACACTCTTTCCTCACAATGCCAAACAGTGCACGACATCACCCTTCGTGCTTTAACACTCTTCCTCACCCAAACAGCAATCACAAACAAGGGCAAGGGAGTAAACAGAATAGAAATAAAAACCCCGGCAAGGGAACAATAACAGTAATCTCAACATCCCAGCAACGGAGACAATATCAAACAATGTACGGCATCACCCTTCGTGCTTTACTCTCATTCTCACCAAAACAAGTGCACGACATCACCCTTCGTTCTTTAACACTCATACCCACCAAAACAAGTGCACGACATCACCCTTCGTGCTTTAACACTCTTCCTCACCCAAACAGCTATCACAAACAAGGGCAAGGAAGTAAGCAGAATGAAATAGAAATCCCGGCAAGGGAACATCAATTAAACAATTTAAATCCCGGCAAGGGAACAATATCAACAATTAAATCCCGACAAGGGAACAATATCCACAATTAAATCCCGGCAAGGGAACAAACAATAATCTCAACATCCCAACATGAGAGACAATATCAAAAGCAACAATGACCCGGCAAGGGTATATTTTAGTAGCTTTTTTCTCTTTCTTTCACTTCATTTCATAATTCACTCTATTACTTGAGCCAATGCTCCAAAGGATACACTTATCTCATATACCTTGATCATTCGTGTTACAATTTGAGCCAATGCTCCAACAGAGTTTAAAGATTAAAATTCCCTTCACATATTCTTCACAACATATAGAAATCGTCAATTAAGCATGAAAATTACCACAAAATCAGAATATTCACAATATAAGGACTCACGGTCATGCTAGACACCAATGTATAGATACTCGTCACCATGCCTATACATCGTAGTTGACAATTAGCAAATAGCAAATAATACTCAACTTCTATTCCCTCAAGCTAAGGTTAGTCCAAACACTTACCTCGGGTCCAAAGTATAGCAATCAACCCTCTAACATCGCCTTTCCTTTAGAATTCAACTACGGAAAACAGATATATCAGTTATAGCGTAATTCAAAAGTTTGGGAAAACAATTGGCAAATATAGAGGAAAGGTACTTAACCCAGTTTCAAATAATAGTAACGAGTGGAAAAATCAGGTAAAATCTTTGGACTTGATAAAATCTTAAGTCGCTACTCAATTAAACCAATAACCGAAATAATAGGAATTGAAGATGAAGTATATCATAAAAGGAAACAATCGATTTAGCGAAAATATCTCGTGCACGTACTCGTCACCTCACATACACAGGGTTTTTATGTCAAAAATCAGTTATAAATGCCTAAGGGAATTTCCCAACACAGAGTTAGGCAAGCCACTTACCTCGACTGTGATAATCAACCAATAATCACGCTCTTGCCACGAGTATCCAACTCCGGGTGGCCCAAATCTATTCAGTTCGATTGCATAGTGTAAATATCATTCCAAGAAATCAAAATAACTAATAAATTTGAAGCTAACACGCGAAATAAGGAATTTTGACCAAAACGCCCCTTGGGCCCATGTCTCGGAATCGAGTAAAAGTTATATTTTCCGGACACCCATTCACTCACGAACTCACTCGACCAGAAACATCGAAATCCGATGCCAAAAACCCCATTAAATTCTCAGAATTTCGGTTTGGGGAATTTTCATCAAGTTCCCATGGTT
>ML401606.1:22752-33453 GCA_005239525.1 Nicotiana knightiana
AGTGACAAGAATTATTGTTATGTATTCAGTAGAGACAAATATTCCAGGGTTGTGATCTATTCACCACTCGTATTGCATTCTAATTAACTCTCCCTTTCATATAATTCACTCATGGTTGCTAATTAATCGATAAAGGCTCTCGTAGCCTTCTTCCGAAGTAATACTCGCCTATTCTCAATAGATTAATGCCTATATTCCTATGAAATTAATCTATTAGAACGCACTAAGATTACGATGTTTAATTAAGCACGATGACTAGGTATATTCCTATCCTAACCACAAATCCGCTCCCCTGAAGGGTTAAGATCGCGCTCTCTTCAATTCTTCTCTAATCTATTTACGAATTTCCCAAGCATAACAGAGATAGTATATAGAACCAAATTGCTGGCCAAACAATTAAGCAATTAAACGCAGAATTGAAGAAACAACCATATATTGAGTGAACTATAATCAAGATTAAGCTAATGTCGAATAACAATATTCATGGGTAAACCACAACTCCAGAACAATGGGTGTTTAGCCACACATGCTAGAATCAAACAATTGCATAAGTGTTGCATAAATGGAAAATACTAGAATAAGATGAAGAAAACTGATAATCCTTTGCTTCCTCAATGATCTTGTGTGTATCTTCTCTCCAAAAATGGCGTTCTCCCCTCAAAGTTTTGTTTTTGGGTCTATTCATATGTTTGGGACAAACCCTAAACGTGTAGGAGAATTCTATTCAAACCGAGAAACACTTAAAACCTTCAAAATAATGATTGGACCGGACTCAGAGACCCCAGGCGTTAAGCCCCAAACCCCCAGCTATAGCCTAGGCAGGCCTGGCGTTTGGGCTCTAACGCCCCACTATAGCCTGAGTAGGCCTGGATTTAAGCCCCAAACGCTCGGCTATAGCCCGAGTCACTCCTTTTCGACTCTTGAGCGTATTTTTGACGTTTATGCATCCATTTATCTCGGCTTCCATCTCCAATTCACCTACACATGAAATATACTCCATTATGCACATATGACGTGTATTTTTATCACAAACGCACATAAAATGTAAGGTACATAATGCTTAAAACCATGAATTCTAGCCACGCATCAACACCCCACACTTAGACTTTTGCTCGTCCTCGAGCAATATCCTTAAACATGTACACATTTCATTAACAAGGAGTATTTTACTTTTCAATCATACACATTACCCCTTAACTATGATCAATCCCGGTAATCAAGTATGAACATACAAAATTTCACATTCTTTCCCTTCTTTAAACATGCCCAAGTATAACAATTTAATCAATCATACCAACAACCTAATTGCAACCACCCAACCTCAAGAGTCAACTTGCAACCACTAAGCCCTCTCAATTCAGCACCTACTCAACAAGAAAGTTTACAACATTACCAATCGTTCATAAGATCATGTGCCCTCACCAACAACAAAAGAGTGAATATAACTAGTCCACACATTCACATATGATTTTGAACATAATTTAAGGACATCATACAATTGAACAAATTCCCTCACTCTCACAAAGAATGCATATGCATCCCGTGGTCGTACCATAATCTTGCCCGTAGTGTAGATCTCCACTAATTCAAGTTAGCCAAATCTATGATCAATTAGGACTTTTAAGGTTGTAATGTAGGCTAAAGGACGGGTAGGATATAGTTAGGAATAGTGACTAACCCTCCTAAGCACTTTATACACTACCTTCACAAATCAACACATATTCTTCTCAAACAATTCTCTTGCCACAATTCATATTCAACATAGCCCTGTTTTAATTAAGCATTTCTATATTTTCACTAGCACAAATTAATAAAAATTGGAGGTGTGTATCTTTTTGTACATAATTTTACTATCATTTTTATTTTTCTTTCCTACACACACTTCATACATGAAAATTCAATAGCTAGTGACTTTTGAATATAATTTTTAGTGCACTAACAAGTCTTTTCATGGCTCCACTCAAAAGTTAATCCCCAATATCTCACCTTACTTCTTTTAGCAACTAAGTGCCTTAGGAGGAAAAGGTGCAAGAATCTCAATTTAAGAACAAAATAGGAGTACGACTTGTAATGTGGGTACCAAAGAAAAGGTCAAAAGGCTCAAAGGGGCTAGCAATGGAAATTTTTAACTTTCACGTGACAAGCACATACATGATCAAGCAAGAAAATGCCTACGTCATCTCCTAGACTAGCATAACCTACAATTTCGCTTCTATTAACACACGAGGCAAGTTCTAGACTACACAGGATAGCATAGAAAATCACTAAACCTCACTCACACATTTCACATGACTCAATCACAATAGTTTTATTCAACTCTCAAGTCAAGCAAGAACACAAAATTGAGAGAGTTAAGCAATACTATGTAGCATACAAGTCAAACAACTGAGCTAAGGTGTCACAAAATAGGCTATTTATTTTTCTCAGGCATCACATGTCAAACCAAATATAAGGGAAAGCAGAATATATGTCATAACCTGCTAAGTCGGCATCAAACATGTCATAGGGTATTTCTAAGTTACTCAGTTTCTTCCTAACTACTCTAAAAAAACAATAATAATTTAAAGTACCCGGTTCAAGTTACACCCTTGGAAAAGAACCGGTTCCCAAAGAAAAACCAAGGGATACTACCTAACTATCCAAAAAAAAATTAAAAAAAAATCTTTTTGGTGTTTTTAAATCGGACTTTATCCCTCAAGAAAATTGTCCAACATATCCATCGTTGGAAAAAATTCGAGATTTTTCTAAAAAACAATAATTTTATACAATTACACTTCACTTCTGAAAGTAGTTTCCCCACCCCACACTTATGTTATGCATAGTCCTCGGTGCATGATCACCAAGAAAAACATTAAAACAAGGGTGAGAAATACTCCCTGAGACCCTCTCGGGCATAGCCCGGACATGATTCTCAATCTTTAGTGTCGGGATGACCCCACACTTAAGCTCAAACATGCCCCTCAGCTTCAACTTTTGGGTACTCAGACTTCCCCTACTCTGCAAAATAAAAACAACACAAAACTGACACTAAAAAAATAATGAAAAGATATACAGGATGGGTTGCCTCCCAACAAGCGCCTTATTTATAGTCGTGGCACGACTCTTCTACTCTGCTCAGACTGGGCGCTTTCTCTTCTTCTTTCTCCCATGAAGCCTAGCCTTTTGCACGCTCTTAACGGGTCTCCTTTTTCATCTCTGGTTCTTTTCTCAATTATCTTTACACCCTCAGCTTGCAACACCACCTCCTCTGGATCACTTTCATTCACATAAGGACTCTACTCTATCCCCTTCACGTCAACCACAGCAATCATGCATAGGTCCTCATAATGTCTTGGGAGTTTAAGTGTCTTGTACACATTAAAAGTGACCTCTTCATCGTCAACTCTCATTTTTAACTTCCCTGCCCTCACATCAATAATTGCTCCACTAGTAGCTAAGAATGGTCGCCCCAAAATAATGGGCACTTCCTCATCTGCCTCGTAATCAAGCACAATAAAATCAGCGGGAAGAATAAACTTTCCCACTCGAACTAGCACATCTTCAATAATTCCTTCCGGCATAATTAGCGACCTATCTGCTAACTGTAAGGTGATTGTGGTAGGTCTAAGAACCCCCAATCCGAGTTTCTTGAACAAAGAAGATGGCATCAAATTTATACTAGCCCCTAAATCACACAAGGCTCTACCAACTTCTTGTTTTCCAAGAGACAAAGGAATTGTGAAACTCCCAGTATCCTTCAACTTAGGATGAAGTTTACTCTGAACTCTGGCACTGCACTCTTCAGTAAGTGCAACTGTCTCAAACTCTGCATGTCTTCGTTTATTTGCCACAATTTCTCTGAGATACCTTGCATACTTAGGCACTTCTTGCAAAATTTCCACCAAAGGAAAATTCACACTCACTTGACTCAACATATCTAGGAATCTATTGTACTTAGAATCATCTTTTTGCCTCTGTAGTCTTTGTCGAAACAGAGGTGGTGGCTTTGCTTCAATTACTGGCTCGGGTCCTTTATCATCTTTCTCATTCCCCTCAACTGGCTTGAGAACTAATTCTCCCCCAGGATGAGCTGTATTCTTCTTTGTTTTTGGAGCTTCTTCTAGTATTCTTCCATTTCTCAAGGTAATTGCATTGACTTGAGACTTAGGATTGGGCTCAGTATCGCTAGGAAGAGCTCTTATTGGTCTGGTATTTTGGGAACTGGCAAGACTCCCCAATTGACATTCCAAGTTTCTCGTTGTTGCTGCTTGGGCCTGGTGATCCGCCACTATTTTCTGATTGAAAGCAAGTTGGTCGTTCATCATTCTCTTCATAATCTCTTCAAAGTTAGGTGATTGTTCAGCCTGAGGTGGTCTGCATTGTTGTTGAGGTGCTTGAGGCCGATACTGATTATGATTGCCTTGATTTCCACCACAAGAGAAATTTGGGTGGTTCCTCCAGTTGGGATTGTAAGTGTCCCCATACTGATTTGTTTGGCCTCGATTTACATTACCCACAAAATGTACAGACTCTGGATTTGCTGGGCATAGATTGCTTATGTGACCCTCTCCATAAACTTCAAAAAAAACCTGAATCTGTTGAACTGGTTGCACTGGCTGGGCATGTTGCTTGTTAATGATCAGGTTCATCTGATTGACTTGGTTAGTCAATGTAGAGATCTGAGCTGATAATGCTGAGACCACATCTAGCTCAAGAACCCCTGGTGACTTTTGAACCACATTTCTCCCCACACCTTGCCAGTCTGGATTGCTTTTGGAGAATTTATTCAGTAATGCAAATATTTCATCATAATTCTTCTCCAACACCTGACTTCCGGCTGCTGCATATACCACAATTTTGGTTTGTGGATGGAGCTCCTCAATGAAAGTGTGAACTAACACCTCGTTTGTCTGATTGTGATGAGGGCAGTCTCTGAGTAGCCCCTTGAACCTTTCCCATGCTGAATATAAAGATTCACCTATTTTCTGTCTAAAGGAGACTATCTCACTCCAGATCTTTGCAGTCTTTCCTGAAGGGAAGAACCTTGCCAGAAATTTTCTCGCCAAATCGTTTCATGTTATAATGGAATTAGCTGGTTCTGCCTTCAGCCATCACTTTGCTTCGCCCAATATAGAGAATGGGAAAAGCGCGAGCCTCGCATAATCTGGCGTGACCCCGTTAGTGATATAATTATCACTAATCTCCAAGAAGTTCAGAATGTGCTGTTGTGGATCCTCGTGTGGAAGACCAGAAAACTGCCCGTTTGCATGAAGTAGTTGGATCATGCTCTGTTTCAGCTCAAAGTGTCCAGTGATTCTGGGCTTCACGATGCTGGAGGTGACATTAGCAATACTGGGTATTGCCACCTCCTGAATAGCCATGTGTTTTTCCTCTGCCATGTTCACAGGAAATCGCATGAAGTCCTGAATATTGTTTGTATCTCTTGCTTCTCGCAACCTCCTGTGAAATGTTCTCTCGGGTTCGGGACCAAAGCCATCAAGTCTGTCCTGGCTTCTGACCCTACGCATTCAATAGAAGTTCCTGAGATTAGAGCAAAAATCACATGACGTTAGACTCAATGAAATATACAATTAAAACAAAAAACTAGAAAGTAGTTTATATTCAAGTCCCCGGCAACGGCGCCAAAAACTTCTTGGTCCCAAACGCACACGCAAGTATACGTGGTCGTAGCAAGTAATATAATGTTAAATCGAATGTCGAACCCACAGGGACTTGCGTAAACTACTTGTTGAATCACTCTAATTGTTATTTAATCAAGCCAAAATAAAATCCAGGAATGTAACTATTTTATACTACGATTCTATGAAATAACTAATTATCAAGTAACGAGAGTATTGTTGTGTATTCAGTAGAGACAAATATTCCAGGGTTGTGATCAATTCACCACTCGTATTGCATTCTAATTAACTCTCCCTTTCATATAATTCACTCATGGTTGCTAGTTAATCGATAATTGCTCTCGTAGCCTTCTCCCGAAGTACTACACACTTATTCTCAATAGATTAACACCTATATTCCTATAAAATTAATCTATTAGAACGCACTAAGATTATGATGTTTAATTAAGCATGGTGACTAGGTATATTCCTATCCTAACCACAAATCCGCTCCCCTGAAGGGTTAAGATCATGCTCTCTTCGATTCTTCNTAACCCCAGAAAAATAGGTGTTTAGCCACTCATGCTAGAATCAAACAATTGCATAAGTGTTGCATAAATGGAAAATACTAGAATAAGATGAAGAAAACTGATAATCCTTTGCTTCCTCAATGATCTTGTGTGTATCTTCTCTCCAAAAATGGCGTTCTCCCCTCAAAGTTGTGTTTTTGGGTCTATTTATATGTTTGGGACAAACCCTAAACGTGTAGGAGACTTCTATTCAAATCGGGAAACACTTAAAACCTTCAAAACTCGGATTGGACTGGACTCAGAGACCCCAGGCGTTAAGCCCAGAACGCCCAGCTATAGCCTGGGTAGGCCTGGCTTTAAGCCCCAAACGCCCGGCTATAGCCCGGGTCATTCTTTTTCGACTCTGGAGCGTATATTTGACGTTTATGCATCCATTTAGCTCGGCTTCCATCTCCAATTCACCTACACATGAAATAGACTCCATTATGCACATATGACGTGTAATGTTTTTATCACAAACGCACATAAAATGTAAGGTACATAATGATTAAAACCATGAATTCTAGCCACGCATCAAAAGTACATGTGCAATAAAAATGCACAGCAAGTGTAGCATGAGTACAAAAACAACGTGTACTCGTAAGTCGCCCGCCTAACTTCAGAGAGGTAGTAACGAGAGGTCGAATTAGACACTCACTAAGACCAGCAAATTAATTAACATTATATGATGAACACGGTAGGCATGTAAAGGTAGTAAAGCAGCAATATATATAAGGCACTGAAATCCAACGAAATACTGGAAGTAAACAAACAGTCACCACTTCCTCATTTCCCCCCAAATATCTTAAATAAACAATTTTCTCTTTATTTTCCCCCAAATATCTTATCACTTTTAAAAATCCATGAAAAACATTTAACAATTTAGCATGCGCATACGAGATAAGGACAACCGGCCTGAGCCGTCATAATAATTATCACTGTGCACTGCCGAGGATCGAACGGCCCGTACCATAAGTGCACCTCTCAATAAAATAGTCATGTCTATGCACTGCCGAGGGTCGAACGGCCTGAACCATAAGTGCATCTTTTAATAAAAGAATCATATCTATGCACTGTCGAGGGTCGAACGGCCCGAACGATAAGTGCATCTTTCAATCTGCCGTGGCGTACAGCCCGCTCCCATGAGAGTGGGGGAAATAACACTTCACTTGCGGAATGTAAATTGTGAAGCGGTCACATGCAGTCAGGCACAATCAACAGTCCACCCCGAATACGTCGGGAAAACAAATGCTCAAGTAAATGACAGATTTCTCTTTTAAAACAACAAAACAGTATGTAAATCATTTCTCAAAATTTATTTTCCATGTTTAATAATATTCAATAATATCATCTTATCAGGTTTGCAATTATCCACGGAGGAAAACAATTCTCTTTCCAGCTGATTAAGAAAATGAACTCTAGTCTTTTTTAGATATTAAATTACGATTTCGATTATATTAGCAGTCAAATAATACAGGCAGGATCACGGGTACAACACATAAGGCATGTTAGTGGGTCCTAGACTACCCGGACATGGCATAATAGTAGCTACGCACGGACTCTCGTCACCTCGTGCGTACGTAGCCCCCGAAGATAATAGCACATACTAACTTAGTTCACCTAGGGGGACAATTCCCCCTCACAAAGTTAGAAAGGAGACTTACCTCGCTCCGAAATTCCATAACCGGCTTCCAAGCCCATTCGACGACTCCAACGGACGCACAATGCCCCAAAACCATCCAAATAACGGCAAACCAATGAAAATGTACTCTGATATTTGCAACAATTCCAAATTATATAATTTTCCAACTCCGCTCAGTGAAATGACCAAAATTCGCTTGGGCCCACGTGCCCGGAATCCGAAATTTCTCGAAGATACATTCTACCCATAGCTTTACTAGTTCAAATATACAATTTACTCTAAATTCCATGCTCAAATTCGTGGCTAAAAATCCAAATTACTATTTTCTAGGTTTCTTTAAGATTTTCCCAATTTCCTACCAATTTTCATGTCTAATTCCATGCATATACTTGTGATGTTTGAAGAAATTACTTATTTAACTTTAAAAGTATGAAGAAATTACTTACCTAGTGATGCTTGATTGAAAACTCCTCTTGAAGCTCCTCAAAATCTCCCACATCCATGAAATAAATGAAGGAAATGGCCAACATTTCGCATATAAACTAATCTGCCCAGGCCCCAATTTACTCTTTGCGTTCGCATACCCACGAATGCGTTCGCAGAGCTTCCTCAAGCCAACACTCTACGTTCGCGGTCCCCTCCCCACGTTCGCATAGGCTAAAGGTCTCCCAGGCCCCCAACTCCCCTTCCATCTATGCGTTCGCACATCTTACCCCGCGTTCGCATAGAGATCACACCCCAAGCCACCGCGTTCGCACTCCCTTCTCTGCTAACGCACAAGCCAATCCAGCAGCCCTCAAATTTCCTTCTATGCGATAGCACACAAAGGACCGCGATCGCATAGCACACCAGATACACCAGAAGATAGCAGCAGTAGAGCAGAGAAAAATGGTCCGAAATTGCTCTGAAACACACCCGAGGCCCCCGGGATCCCGTCCAAATCACACGACTCAGTCCCATAACATCTCACAGACTAAATTGAGGCCTCAAATCACATCAAACAACATCGAAACCACGAATCGCACCCAAATCCCAACTTTATGAACTTAGAAATTCCCAACTTCTACATCCAATGACGAACCCTATCAAATCACGTCCGATCTACTCCAAATTTTGCACACAAGTCATATTCGGCATTACGGACCTGCTCCAACTTCCGAAATCGCATTCTGACCCAGATCAAAATTTCCTCTTCCGGTCGGATTTCTCAAAAACCTTCAAATTTCTATCTTTAGCCAAATGACTTCAAAATAACCTACGGACATCCGAATTCACTTCCGATCGCGCTCCCAACTCCAGAATCACCATACGAAGCTATTCCCAAGCTCGGAATCCCAAACAGACATCAATAACTATGAAATTCCTTACAGCCCAAATTTAGGAGATTCTTCTAAAATGCTGACTTCCACAATATACGCTGAAATGCTCCCAATTTATCCAAAACCCGACCTGGACATACGCCCAAGTCCGAAATCATCATACAAACTTACCAGAACCTTCAAATCCTGATTCTGAGGTCGTTTACTCAACATTAAAATGTTAGTCCATTTCTCCAACTTAAGGCTTCTGAAATGAGAATTTTCTTTCCAATTTAACTCTAAACTTCCCGAAATTCAATTCCGACCACACCTACAAGTCATAATACCTGAAACGAAGCTGCTCACGGCCTCAAACCGTTGAACGACGCTCTAGAGCTCAAAATGACTGGTCGGGTTGTTACATTCTCCCCCACTTAAATAGACGTTCATCCTCGAACGTGCTAAGAACTGCTCTGAAGTTACCTGAAATCACTGTTTAACACCCCGAGCACCTTCCCGTGCTACCACAACCCAGTTGAGTACATTATCTTGATCAAATCTGAAAATTTCTTCTTTTATCCATATAATAAGCTCAGAATCCAGTTCCAACACTTGAAATTTCTCTGCCAGGCCTAGTTCCAATACATAAACACTGTATCAACTACCACACTACATACCAGGACATAACTACATGCCTTTGATGAACCAGCACCATGCACCGCATAACTCATCATCTGACCACAACAAGACTCCCTGAACCTAAATAGCCAAAATTTCACGAATCTGATGCTCTCGATGCACCTCATAACAAATATACATACATTCTGCTATAATGCTGACGATACCACCACAACGGAGGAGATGTGTAGAAATTTATGTCCAACTGTAGAGTTAACAAATCATTGAATATCTCATTTTGACTAGAATCATCACCACATTATGAACATGAATAATGGTATTTATTCTTTAATATGCACTTCACACAACCTTATCGCACTGATCCCTGATCTGATAATCTCGTCTCATCCAGTATGAACTGCCCAGACAAAAAATCACCCCAAACATGACCCACAGCCTCACATGATACCACATCGCGCCAATAGTCCATAACTCGAACATGATAATAAGAAACGAGTCAGGAAGGGACTATTCAACTCACGCAACTAATATGAACTTTTCTCAGAAAATAGGAAGTAGAACATAAGAAAATAAATATAGAAACCTACTCATCCTCACACTGTTGTGGCATGCAACCCGATCCCAATAACATATCCGTGGAGGCGTGCCACCCGATCCCATCATAAAACTCACATAAGGAAATATACACGGAGCTGAATTTCTCACTATTACAAATTACTGAATATCGATCATAAGCACGCTAAGTGCATAATACCATCCTGGGGAGACTGATAAATCCATATGCTTACAAAACTCAAGCACAACTGAGGTGCGATATATATATATATATATATATATATATATCGCACCTCAGTTGTGCTTGAGTTTTGTAAGCATATGGATTTATCAGTCTCCCCAGGATGGTATTATGCACTTAGCGTGCTTATGATCGATATTCAGTAATTTGTAATAGTGAG
>ML401606.1:34474-46526 GCA_005239525.1 Nicotiana knightiana
ATCTCAACACATAAGAAATTATCAAGCCGTTTCACAACTCACACGGCACAATCATAATATCGCATGAATTTGACGAAGACGGAACAACATCCGCAGTTCTAATACCTTCCCATGAAAAAGCGCTCTACTGAAATGAACATGCCTGGCTCATACGGAGCCCATAATTATATATAAATCCTTCCAACACCAAATGAACTGAACGCCTTCCAGGCATAAATTCTCAAATAAGCAATATTGCACTTCTTTATACTCGGTCCAAATCTTCAATCCATTAAGTGACTACATGTCACACTTGTACAATATTCTCGTGGTTACGCTCCCACGACTTTCCACACCAAGTAACAAATATGCACATCCGCATCACCGACCACGCTAATATTGCACAACACATCAAGAACCCATGACCAGGGTACAAAGCCCCCCTTCACTGAATATCGATCTCAGGTGACACTGAAGATAACACTAGCTTACTTTGAACTTTCAAATCACTTTTTCTCGCTCATCCGAGCTCATGACATCCTCGTCAACACCGAATCGCAATCTCGATTCTCGCTCCCAGTTACATACTACTTACCGCACCTACATGCCAATGTGAGGTAGCGCAAGAATTCCATCATAACTTCTGAACCACCGATAGGGTGAACACTTCATCATATAGAAACCTTTTACTTAACTCAATTCAGGAGTACCATCTCAACACACGAGTGAATTCCCACAATCACCCAACCCGCAAATCCTTAAGTAGTAGTCTATACCACTATAACCCTTCCGGGATCCGCCTACACCTGACGGGCCATAGCACTCAAATGCTCCCACATGAAATCCATTACGACGGCTGACAAGCCCTGCACACACCGGCACAAACTACATGCATAACATAATCACATCAAATGAACTGACCACTGCCGCAAATGTGCCATTTCAACCATGGCTAATCAATCTATCTTATTTTAATCNAAACCTACTCATCCTCACACTGTTGTGGCATGCAACCCGATCCCAATAACATATCCGTGGAGGCGTGCCACCCGATCCCATCATAAAACTCACATAAGGAAATATACACGGAGCTGAATTTCTCACTATTACAAATTACTGAATATCGATCATAAGCACGCTAAGTGCATAATACCATCCTGGGGAGACTGATAAATCCATATGCTTACAAAACTCAAGCACAACTGAGGTGCGATNTTCAATTGCTTCAGGGATAATAGCAACTTCCCTCAACACATATCAACCCCAACCCTCACTCATCCCGAGTGACCTTGATTCACGAGAGTATGCTGCCTAAATCCCGCAACCGTCTCATACCCTCCTGACAGTCTTTCTACAACCCAGAGTTTATTTCTTTCACTCCTCCAATACTATCTTGCATGCTGAAACATATCATAGAATATTCCAACCATCTTCCTTATTCTCATAAATTACTCTGCAAAAGCTCGATTCTCAATCATACTGCTGCTTGGAACCCTTAAACGCCACATTCTTAACTTTTGAACTCACTAGGACCGCTATTGAGGGTCACCCTCTCTGATTGGCCCCGAATACAATCAACTCCAAGGCTCTTCTAGCACATGAACACCCTTTTCCTTGAAACACGTGACTGAATCACTACCCTGATAACTCACCTATGGATTAAGCAAAATTCTGAATATCCCAAAGCCTAACCTTGGCCCGACAGGGCCAACTTTTACACACATTCATCAAATCCCATGCACAATCACCATTTTACTCCTTTCCCTTAGCTGTAATAACTTGCCAACACGCCGACAATCCGCAACCCTATGATAACACAATCCTGCAGCCCAACTGCTGATGGTGGGACTCCCCCACTTAGCCTGAAGCTACTCCTTGCACCACTCTAGACCCTGCCGAGATCCTTTCTCCTTTGATAACATGATCTTGCTCAACCAATCCCTCCAATTCCTCCAAATTCTCTCGCTAGCACTCCCTAAATGCTCAAATTCTCTAGCATCATTCACACATTCTGCCTCCTACCGAATAGCCATTAGAACCCCTCACAGAGACCTGCCAACCAAGCCACCGCTAACCTATTCACAGGAGATAACCCACCTGTGGAAATCACCCGCGGACACCTTCCAACGACGGTGAAATGCACGCTCTCTACGACATCAATACCCCATCCTACACCCTGCTTCGTTTACCAACTTCACTAGTCCGTCCGCTCCTCATGGACATCCATTAGATGCGCGACAATATCTTTAAATTCCAAGCTATGCTGTCGCTCCCCCACTTTGCGACCGCTTGACTCCCGCTTCTTACACCTGACATCCTAGAAACGTAACCACCGCCTAGTCTCACTTCAGGATCATTCTCTGCCAACCGCATTCTTCAATACTTTTTCTCAATACTCTGACCCCACGCAATCGAAGAAACCATAACATCAATAGACTTAACACATGCCATTTGATCAATGACGACGACTTCACATCACAGGTGCATATTCCACCTCACTTGAAGACACCAAGTCTTACTACTTTATCAACCCCAACTGAAACATTCATAATCCAAATGCCTATCCTCTGCCGGAACTAAAATACTGAAACCTCAAAATCAAATTCTAAGAAGACCTCCCTTCAAACCATTCATCACCCCCAACATACGGGCAAGCATTCTATCATCATATCAACATCGCGCGATAACCAATCGCAAGCATCATCACTACCTGAGCATAGCCTTAAGGCTCCCAGAAACATAGCTACTGAGCCGAAATAACATATTATTCTTTTTCAGAGCCATAACAACAGCCCCAACCAATAACACATGGAAACATCTCGAATGACATCCGTAGCACCATTTCAATTCCTCAAATTTCCTGATTCATAGCAAGCGCTTCGCGACGTGTAAGATTGAGTAGGAATGAACATAGGCATAAGCCTCAAAGGAATCGAATCGCACGATGAGGAATCAAGAAGAGAAGTACTCCTAACAGCCCTGAAGCCTCTCGAAGATAAGTATAGACGTCTCTGTACCGATCAGCAAGACTCTACTAGACTAGCTCATGACTCGTGAGACCTAAGGGAACCTAGAGCTATGATACCATGTTGTCATGACCCAAAATCCATAAGGTCATGATGGCGCCGGAAATCATTGTCAAGAAAGCCAATCATTAAATAATTGAAACAAATTCCTGTTTTAACATTTATGAAAAAAAAGCATCTCCTTTCACTTTATTACATATTAACTAAATAAAATTCGTCAAGTAAATAAATTGGTTTAAATGTTCCCCTTTTAGTAATTATATCCCAACACATCCCAGAACCCGGTGTCACAAGTATACGAGCAGTTCCTAGGAATTTATACGATCATCACAAAGCTTGTCAGAAATACAAATTGGACAAGGAATTAAAAATGAAATAAACACAGTATGAGGGAGACTCTGACACCTGCGGATCGCTTCCGGATAGTGCGGCTCGCCTAAATCTCCAAACCAGCCATGTCACTAGGAAAGTACCTGTGCAATAAAAATGCAGAGAAAGTGTAGCATGAGTACAAAAACAACGTGTACTCAGTAAGTCGCCCGCCTAACCTCAGAGAGGTAGTGACGAGAGGTCAAATTAGACACTTACTAAGGCCAGCAAATTAATTAACATCATATAATGAACACGATAGGCATGTAAAGGTAGTAAAGCAGCAATATATATAAGGAACTGAAATCCAAGTAAATACTCGAAGTAAACAAACAGTCACCACTTCCTCATTTTCCCCCAAATATCTTAAATAAATAATTTTCTCTTTATTTCCCCCCAAATATCTTATCACTTTTAAAAATCCATGAAAAATATTTAACAATTTAGCATGCGCATACGGGATAAGGACAACCGGCCTGAGCCGTCATAATAATCATCATTGTGCACTGTCGAGGATCGAACAGCCCGTACCATAAGTGCACCTCTCAATATAATAGTCATGTCTATGCACTGCCGAGGGTCGAATGGCCCGAACCATAAGTGCATCTTTCAATCCGCCGTGGATTACGACCCGCTCCCATGAGAGTGGGGGGAATAACACTCCGCTCGCGGAATGTAAATTGCGAAGCGGTCACATGTAGTCAGGCACAATGAACAGTCCACCCTGAATACGTCGGGAAAACAAATACTCAAGTAAATGACAGATTTCTCTTTTAAAACCACAAAATAGTATTTAAATCCTTTCTCGGAATTTATTTTCCAAGTTTAATAATATCACCTTATCAGGTATGCAATTATCCACGGAGGAAAACAATTCTCTTTCCAGATGATTAAGAAAATGAACTCCAGTCTTTTTTAGATATTAAATTACGATTTCGATTATATTAGCAGTCAAATAATACAGGCAGAATCGCGGGTACAACACATAAGGCAGGCTAGTGGGTCCTAGACTACCCGAAAATGGCATAATAGTAGCTACGCACGAACTCTCGTCACCTCGTGCGTACGTAGCCCCCGAAGATAATATCACATACTAACTTAGTTCACCTAGGGGGACAATTCGCCCTCACAAAGTTAGAAAGGAGACTTACCTCGCTCCGAAATTCCATAACAGGCTTCCAACCCCTTCCGACGACTCCAACGGATGCACAACGCCCCAAAACTATCCAAATAATGGCAAACTGAAGAAAATGTACTCTAATATTTGCAACAATTCCAAATTATATAATTTCCCAACTCCGCTCAGTAAAATGACCAAATGCCCTTGGGCCCACGTGCTCGGAATCCGAAATTTCTCGAAGATACATTCTACCCATAGCTTTACTAGTTCAAATATACAATTTACTCTAAATTTCATGCTCAAATTCGTTGATAAAAATCCAATTTACTATTTTCTAGGTTTCTTTAAGATTTTACCAATTTCCTACGAATTTCCATGTCTAATTCCATGCATATACTTGTATTTAACTTTAAAAACATGAAGAAATTACTTACCTAGTGATGCTTGATGGAAAACCCCTCTTGAAGCTCCTAAAAATCGCCCACATCCATGAAACAAATGAAGGAAATGGCCAACATTTCGCATATAAACTAATCTACGCAGGCCCCAATTTACTCTTTGTGTTCGCATACCCACGAACGCGTTCGCAGAGCTTCCTCGAGCCAACACTCCGCGTTTCTGGTCCCCTCCCCGCGTTCACATAGGCCAAAGGGCCCCCAGGCCCCCAGATCCCCTTCCTTCTACGCGGTCGCACACCTTACCCCGCGTTCGCGTAGAGGTCATATCCCAAGCCACCGCGTTCGCACTCCCTTCTCTGCGACCGCACAAGCCACTCCAGCAGCCCTCAAATTTCTTTCTATGTGATCGCACACAAGGGACCGCGATCGCATAGCACACCAGATACACCAGAAGACAGTAGCAGCAGAGCAGAGAAAAATGGTCTGAAATTGCTCCGAAACACACCCGAGGCCCCCGGGACCCTGGCCAAATCACACGAATCAGTCCCATAACATCCCATGGACTAGCTCGAGGCCTTAAATCACATCAAACAACATCGAAACCACGAATCGCACCCAAATCCCAACTTTATGAATTTAGAAATTCCCAACTTCTATATCTGATGCCGAACCCTATCAAATCACGTCCGATTGACCCCAAATTTTCCACACAAGTCATATTCGGCATTACGGACCTGCTCCAACTTCCGGAATCGCAGTCCGACCCAGATATCAAAATTTCCACTTCCAGTCGGATTTCTCAAAAACCTTCAAATTTCTATCTTTAGCCAAATGACTTCAAAATAACCTACGGACATCCGAATTCACTTCCGATCGCACTCCCAATTCCAGAATCACCATACAAAGCTATTCCCAGGCTCGGAATCCCAAACAGACATCAATAACTCTGAAATTCCTTATGGCTCAAATTTAGGAGATTCTTCTAAAATGCTAACTTCCACAATATACGCCGAAACGCTCCCGCGTTATCCAAAACCCGATCCGGACGTATGTCCAAGTCCAAAATCATCATACAAACTTGCAGGAACGTAAAAATCCTGATTCTGAGGTCGTTTACTCAAGATTCCAATCTTAGTCCATTTCTCCAACTTAAGACTTCTGAAATGAAAATTCTCTTTCCAATTCAACTCTAAACTTCCCGTAATTCAGTTTCCACCACACCTACAAGTCATAATATCTGAAACGAAGTTGCTCACAGCCTCAAATCGTTGAACGACGTGCTAGAGCTCAAAACGACCAGTCGGGTCGTTACACGACCTTTATTTAAAAGAGTATAAAACTAAAAGGAAGGAGGATGTGACCGAGTTCTGGTTTTGGACAGCCTACATATCCGGGGTTATAAGGAAATCAAGTCGCGTGTAGTTTAAAGAGGGTGATGAAGTGATGATTTGCATAGTCGAGCGAGGTTCTATCGAGGCTCCGGTTCGTAGCCCTGTTATTACATCAAAATCAAAATTAAAAGACTAACTAAGCCTATCAGCAACGAGTTACGGAATTCCTATCTATGAGTCTTTTGAAGCTTGGTCTTGAGTCTTGGTTGGTTCTTCATGCGGACTCTGATCTGAATCTTGATGCTTGTTAGCTGAAGGTGCTGGTTCATTCCCTTTTCAACTTCTCGGATCAAGGCAGGACATGCAGAGCTTGTATCTTCAGTCACGTATTGAGCAGTCCACATTTTTTCTCCGCTTCTGCACTTTGGATTCGCTTCTTGCTTTTCTTTTCTTTTCTTTTTTGTGAATCGGGACATATTCTTTTGGTCATCTCGAACCTTATGCCTCAAGGTATAACCTGCTCAGGTACCAAAGCAAACAAACAAACGAAATTTTTTGCCCCAGTTTTCACTAGGAAAATTTTGCGAGTTATTTGTAGCAAAAACTCTAAGCTACTTCATTATTGAAAGTAATGAAAGGTCAGGAAATGGAGACCCTATGTCTAAAAATAAAATCAACTAGGGAATGGAGACCCTGTGTTAGAAAATGAGACTACTAAATTGTGTATCTATGCTAAAATGAATCAAGAAGGATTTTTTATTTTTCGAACTTTTTTTTTGTTGAGATAATCATTATTTTGAACAAATTGCCCCAATGCTTATTTTATGAGGACATAAATAAACTATTGTTTTTTAACAAGACTTCTTATTTATTTTTTTTTAAATTATCCTAGGAGAAAATTCATCAGACTAGGTTTTCTTGTCTTAGGAGAAAGATTCATCAGGCTAAGACGTCTATCCTAGGAGAAAATTCATCAGACTAGTTTTTTTTCTTTTTTTGTATCTTAGGAGAAAGATTCATCAGACTAAGACGTTTATCCTAGGAGAAATATTCATCGGACTAGGCTTTCTTTATCTTAGGAGAAAGATTCATCAGACTAAGACATTTATCCTAGGAGAAAGATTCATCAGACTAGGGTTTTTTATTATCTTAGGAGAAAGATTCATCAGACTAAGATTTTTATCCTAGGAGAAAGTTCATCAGACTAATTCTTCTATCTTAGGAGAAAGATTCATCGGACTAAGATTTCGATCCTAGGAGAAAATTCATCAGACTAGGTCTTTTTTTGTTGGGTATCTTAGGAGAAATATTCATCAGACTAAGATTTCTATCCTAGGAGAATGTTCATCAGACTAGGTTTTTTATCTTAGGAGAAAAATTCATCAGACTAAGAATTCTATCCTAGGAGAAAGATTCATCAGACTAAGTTTTTTTATCTTAGGAGAAAAATTCATCAGACTAAGATTTTTATTGGGAGAAAATCCATTAGACTAGGACTTTTTATCGTAGGAGGAAAAATGTGAAGAGCAATGGCAACATTTTATGCACACTAGCAAGACAGATAAAGGCAAAGATTTGAGAAACTTACCTATCGTCAGCTCTGCTATTCTTTTTCTCTTTGAACCACTTTCGTTGCACTCCTTTGTTCCTGTTTCAAACAAAGAAAATTTTGTCAGTTTTAAAAAGTGGTGGTCGGTTTGTGGCCTTGAGTCTTGGACAGCTTGGCTTTTGCTCAATCAGTTTGAGTCAGTTTCAAGAGATCTTTTACTCTACATCAACCCTGATTGTTTCACACCCAGTACCATTTGTATTTTTGGCTCAGTCAGCCTTATCTCAAAAGAGATTTCTTTTCTTGGATAACATTTTCTTATATCGTGAATGGCTTTGCTTTTGGAGCAATTTGTCTGTCAGAGAGAATCACAACTGGTAAGAGCCTTTTGCATTATGTGCACACTTCATAGTCATTGTTTGGTACTACAGAGAATCCCTGATTAACCTTGAGGTTATCTTTTCTTGTTGTGACCAAATAGGCTGACAAGAGTCTTTTGAGGGGGAAGCCTTTGCATGAATCCTCAAGGCATGTTGAGTGTAACAATTGAATGTGCTGGCCAAATTTACTTTGTGCAACTGAAAAGCTGGTAGCAGATTTTGAAATCTTTTCTTGCTTGTTTTGACAAGGACTGACTCATAGTGAAGGACACAATGATTCAAAGAAACAAGTATTAACAAGAAATACCCATGTCGGAAGGACAGAATGAAGAGTTTTTTTAATTTTTTTATTTTGTGATAACTAGACTTATTGATCATGACATGCATTTTGGACTCAGCGACCTGATCTATCAAACTGATCTAATCTTTCCTTTTACCATTCCCATGATCTTCGAAGTCGGGTTTGTTTATGCCAATTCTTCGCATCAGCTTCACGGCTCACTTTCGACTAGTGGTGCCCCGAGGGGTTTTCACCAACAAACCTCTCTCATTTATTTATCTCTACTTACCATCGCCTTACAGTGCCCGTGAGAGTTTTCACTAGTAAGACTCTCTCATTTTTTCTTCTTTATTTATTCTTTTCTTTTGCTTTCTTGGGTGAGCAACTTGATAGTGTTTTATGTCGCGTGATGTGATGACCTAAGAGTCATTGTCACGACCCAATTTACACTCCGAAAGGTATCATGACGGCACCTAGTATCTATGACTAGGTAAGCCTAGAAATTTGCGGAAAAAAACAACATAATCAATAAAATAAAGACAAAAAGGATATCAACTAGATATAAGGAAGCTGCTCAGCTTATACAGTTTGTACTTCCCAAAACCCGGAATGTCACCAACATCACAAGCTAAACTCTAGGGTTCAATATACAAAAATGGAAATGAAAGTGAAGTCTCATATACGAACTATAGCTATGCTAAGATAGGAGGGGGACTCAGAAGCTCTGCGGACGCTGCAGAAATACCTCAAAGTCTCCCAAAGATCCGCTACTCTACTAACTCCGGAACGGTGCGTTGGAACCTGGATTTTGACTGTGCTAATCAACCCATAATCACGCTCTTTCCACGAGTATCCAACTCCGGGTGGCCCAAATCTCGAATATCCAAGTGAAAATTTCCTCAGAACTCGCCTCTCCCAAGCTCCCACAATTCAAAAATGGTGAAGATAGGCTTAAACCTTCGAATTGGGGTTTTAATATTCTGCCCAGGCATTTGTTCTATGCGTTCGTGGAGGGCTCACCGCAAACGCGAGGAGTAAAATTTATGGGCCCAGAAAATACCCTATGTGAACGCGGTGAGGGACCCGCAAACGCGGTCAACAATTCCCTAAGCTTTCAGGAATGCGGCCCCACCTATGCGAACGCGAAGGGTTAAAGACCCTGACCGCTTGGACCCCCCTCTAAGCCTATGCAAACGCGAAGAGCTCAATGCGTTCGCGAAGAGTTGCCTGACCAACCTATGCGTTCGCCTCCAGTTGACCGCGGACGCGAAGAAGAAGCCACTGAAACCCCAAAACTATTATATGCGAACGTGGTGACCTCTACGCGAACGCATAGAAGGAAACCAGCAGCAAAATTTCTGGTGTTTCAATAATTCCAAAACCACTCCGTCGAGCATCCGAAAATCATCAGAGGCCCCCGGGACCTCCACCTAACCTACCAACTAATCCAAATACCTTATTCAAACTTGGTCGAGCCTTAAAATCACGTCCCATAACATCAAAATTGCATAGATTCAAGCCTAGGAACTTAGGAAAATTCTAGAATTCACATCCGACACCGAAATACGTCTAAACTCATCCGAATGACCTCAAAATTTCCACACAGGTCACAAACGACATCGCGAACCTGCTGACACTTCTATAAATCCATTCCGAGTCCGATATCAAAATCTCACCTATCGGCCGAATTCGTCGAATTTCTAACTTTCGCCAAATTCAAGCCTAAATCCACAACCGACCGCGAAAACACATTCCAAGTACGCTCCTAACCCCAAAATCACCCAACAGAGCTAACGGAGTCGACAGAATCCCATTCCGGACTCGTATTCACACAGCTCTAGCTACGACCAGATTTTTAAAGCTAAGATCCACATTTATGGACTATGTGTCCAAAATCACCCCGGATTCCTCACTCAATGCATCAACAGGTTCCAATAACATAAAATAGACATGGGAGAAACGGTAAATAGGGGATCGGGGCATAAATTTTTAAAATGACCGGCTCTGCACTGCCTCCACCTTCTTCGGATCTACCTTGATCCCATCTGAAGACACCACGTGGCCTAAGAATGCCACAGAATCAAGCAAAAATTCACACTTAGAAAACTTGGCATACAACTTCTTCTCCTCAATGTCTGAAGCACGTTCCTCAAGTGCTACTCATGGTCCTCCGGAGACCTAGAATATACCAGAATGTCATCAATGAACACAATGATGAAAGTATCAAGATAAGGCCGAAATATGTTGTGCATGAAGGCTGTTGGGGCGTTGGTCAGCCCGAATGACATAACAAGTAACTCATAGTGTCCATATCTGGTCCTGAAGGCAGTCTTCGGGATATCTGGTTCCCGAATCTTCAGCTGATGATAACCTGAACGTAGATCTTGGAGAACACTCTAGCACCCTGTAACTAGTCAAATAGATCATCAATGCGAGGCAATGGGTACCTGTTCTTCATTGTCACATTATTCAGTTGACTATAGTCAATACACATATGCATCGAGCCATCCTTTTTCTTCACAAATAATACTGGAGCGCCCCAAGGTGATACACTGGGCCTGATAAATCCCTTCAACTCAGGAGGAGCCATGCGATAAGGAGGAATGGGAATGGGCTGAGTGCTCGACAACAAGTCAATGTCGAAACCAATGTCTCTATCAGGTGGCATACCCGGAAGATCAGCTAGAAATACATCAGAATAGTCTCTGACAACTGGAACTGACTCCACTGTAGGGGTCTCAGTACTAACATCTCTCACATAAGCCAAATTCGCATCACACCCCTTCCCAACCATCTGCTGAGCCTTAAGAAAAGAAATGACTCGGCGGGGAGTATACTCCAAGGAACCTCTCCACTCTAACATCAGAGATCTTGGCATAGCCAGCGTCACGGTCTTGGCGTGACAATCAAGAATATCATAATAGGGAGACAGCCAGTCCATACCCAATATAACATCAAAATCTACCTTACTGAGTAGTAGCAAATCAGCTCTGGTCTCAAAACCACTGATAGTAATCAAACATGATCGATATACGCAGTCCACAACAAGAGAATCTCCCACCGGAGTAGAAACATAAATAGGGAACTCAAAGAGTCCCGGGCTATCCCCAAATATGAAGCAAAATAGGAAGACACATAAGAATATGTAGAGCCTGGGTCAAATAATACCGATGCATCACTATGACAAATGGGAACAATACCTGTAATGAATGAATCTGAAGCAATGGCCTCGGACCGGGCCGGAAGAGCATATTACCTGGCCTGACCTCCCCCTCTAGAGCGACCTCGACCTCCCCGACCTCCACCTCGAGTTGCCTGAGGTGGTGGGGTAGCAGCTGGGGCTAGAAGAATAGCTGGAGCACCTGGAGGAAGGCGTAGAGCCTGATAAATCTGAGGGGGTGCATCTTGATAAGACTGAGGTGGTGCACTCCTGTTGGTTGATTTCCCAATGCACACGCAAGTGTACGTGGTCGACAAGTAATATAGGATTTTAAGTCCAGATATCGTACCCACAGGGACTTGTGATTAACTATCCACTAAACTAAACTCAAACAAATATTTAACTAGAATTAATCTAAAATAGTAAATCAAAAGATTAAAGAGACAACTAACTTAAAGAT
>ML401606.1:46889-98215 GCA_005239525.1 Nicotiana knightiana
TTCGACGTATTTGCATCCGTTTAGCCCCGTTTCCATTTCCAATTCACCTACACATAAAATAAACCCTATTAGGCACATACGACGTGTATTTTATCATTAAAGCTCATAAAATGCAAGGTATATAATGCTTAAAATCATGAATTCTAGCCACTCATCAACTCCTCCCCGCTCTGGGGCAATCCTTGATCATATGCCGAGGGTCACCGCACCCAAAACAACCCCTCTAAGGACGCAATGGTTGCTGCTGACTCTGAACTGGTCTGTTGGACTGGCCAGTTATAGCACCTCGAGCTGGAGGCACCTTAGATACCGGTGGTGCATAATAAGGATCCTGAGGTCTAGGAGGAGCTGGAATACTGCTGGCTGCTGGAAGAGCTGAATGAATGGGGTGGCTCACAAAGCCCCTACCATGGCGTTCAGCATGTGTACAAACTCCTAAAAAATGACCTGTCTCTCGAGACCTCTTGGCCTCCCTCTCCTCTCTGTCCCGGGCCAACATACTCTCAATCCTCCTAGCAATGCTCACGGCCTGCTGGTAAGTGATATCTGTCTCTAGCTCTCTGTCCATGCTAGTACGAATGCTAGGATGGAGCCCCTCAATAAAATGGCGGACTCTCTCTCTGACCGTAGAAACCAAAGCTGGTGCATGTCGTGCCAAGTCACTGAACCGGACTGCATACTCTGACACGGTCATTGTACCCTAGCGTAGCAGCTCAAACTCTGCACGCCAAGTATCCCTGAGACTCTGAGGAACAAACTCGAGCAAAAACATCTCTGAAAACTGAGCCCAAGTAAGTGAGGTTGCCTCGTCCGGACTACTAAACTCAAATGCACGCCACCACTGATAAGCTGCTCCTATCAGCTGGAAAGTAGTGAAAGAGACCCCACTCGTCTCCACAATACCCATGGTGCGAAGGATACGATGACACCCTTCAAGAAAACCCAGAGCGTCATCTGAAGCCAATCCGCTGAAATCAGGTGGGTGGTACTTCTTGTACCTCTCAAGACGGAGCTGCTCAGACTCAGATACAGCTGCTCTGGCCTCAGGATGAACTGGGGCTGCAGGAGGCATGGGGATATACTCTGGAACCTGCCCTATATGAACCCTCTGCTCAGGAGTACGGGCTGCGGGAGTCTGTGTCCCTCCCCCGGCCTGGGATGTAGCTGGGGTATCGGAAGTAGTCCCGCCTGAGACAGAGTACTGAAAGCACTCATGAACTGGGCCAAAGTCTCCTGGAGGTCTGGAGTGACAGTAGGGACCTCCTGTGCCCCTCCAACTATAGCTGCTGGGGGCTTCTCTACCTCTGCTCTGGCCGGTGCTCGGGCTGCACCGCGTGCTCCATCCCCGGCCCCTACCTCTGGTGGCTCTGACTAGGGGCTCGAGTGCCTGGTCATCAGTACGTCCGGTGCGGGTACGAATCATCTGCAGGAAAGAATAGAATAGAGTTTAAGAATTTGATGACGGTAACTACCACGATAAGGAATTCCAAAGAATTTGATTGTTCTTAACAGTTACATAGCCTCCCGAAGATAGATACGGACGTCTCCACACCGATCCGCGAGACCCTAATCAACCGGTTTGTGATGTTGTGACTCCTATGAACCTAGACGCTCTGGTACCAACTTGTCACGACCCAATTTACACTTCGAAAGGTATCGTGACGGCACCTAGTCTCTATGACTAGGTAAGCCTAGAAATTTGCAGAAAAAAACAACAGAATCAATAAAATAAAGACAAAAAGGATATCAACTATATATAAGGCAGTTGCTCAGCATATACAGTTTGTACTTCCAAAAACCCGGAATGTCACCATCATCACAAGCTAAACTCTAGGGTTCAATATACAAAACTTGAAACGAAAGTGAAGTCTCATATACGAACTATAGCTATGCTAAGATAGGAGGGGGACTCAGAAGCTCTGCGGACGCTGCAGAAATACCTCAAAGTCTCCCAAAGATCCGCTACTCTACTGACTTCGAAACGGTGCGCTGGAACCTGGATCTCGGCTGTGCTAATCAACCAATAATCACGCTCTTTCCACGAGTATCCAACTCCGGGTGGCCCAAATCTCGAATACCCAAGTGAAAATTTCCTCAGAAATTGCCTCTCCCGAGCTCCCACAATTCAAAAATGGTGAAAATAGATTTAAACCTTCGAATTGGGGTTTTAATATTCTGCCCAGGCATTTGTTCTATGCGTTCGCGGAGAGCTCACTGCAAACGCGAAGAGTAAAATTTATGGGCCCAGAAAATACCCCATGCGAACGCGGTGAGGGACCCGCAAACGCGGTCAACAATTCCCTAAGCTTTCAGGAATGCGGCCCCACCTATGCGAACGCGAAGGGTTAAAGACCCTGACCGCTTGGACCCCCCTCTAAGCCTATGCAAACGCGAAGAGCTCAATGCGTTCGCGAAGAGTTGCCTGACCAACCTATGCGTTCGCCTCCAGTTGACCGCGGACGCGAAGAAGAAGCCACTGAAACCCCAAAACTATTATATGCGAACGTGGTGACCTCCACGCAAACGCATAGAAGGAAACCAGTAGCAAAATTTCTGGTGTTTCAATAAGTCCAAAACCACTCCATCGAGCATCCGGAAATCATCCAAGGCCCCCGGGACCTCCACCAAACCTACCAACTAATCCAAATACCTTATTCAAACTTGGTCGAGCCTTAAAAACACGTCCCATAACATCAAAATTGCATAGATTCAAGCCTAGGAACTTAGGAAAATTCTAGAATTCACATTTTACGCCGAAACACGTCTAAACTCATCCGACTGACCTCAAATTTTGCACACAGGTTATAAATGACATCACGGACCTGCTGACACTTCTGGAAATCCATTCCGAGTCCGATATCAAAATCTCACCTATCGGCCGAATTCGTCAAATTTCTAACTTTCGCCAATTCAAGCCTACATCCACAACCGACCTCGAAAACATATTCCGAGTACGCTTCTAACCCCGAATCACCCAACGAAGCTAACGGAGTCGACGGAATCCCATTCCGGACCCGTCTTCACACAACTCTAGCTAGGGCCAGATTTCTAAAGCTAAGATCCACATTTATGGACTATGTATCCAAAATCACTCTGGATTCCTCAGTCAATGCACCGACAAATTCCAATAACATAAAATAGACATGGGAGAAATGGGAAATAGGGGATCGGGGCGTAAATTCTTAAAATGACAGGCCGGGTCGTTACAGTCATTTTGTGAAATTAGACTCCGTTCTAGGCTTAATTGCCCTAAAAAGGTTAATTTAAATACCTCGATTTGCATGCACAGTCCGGGTGTGAAACCAGAAAGATTTTATGTGAAAATATGAGAAATAATAATTTCTAGAGTTAAAATTTTGTTAAAATTGACTTTGCTCAACATTTTGAGTAAACGGACCCGGATCCGTGTTCCGGCGATCTCGAAGGTCCGTAGTAAAATATGGGACTGAGGCGTATGCCCGAAAATGAATTCCGAGGTCCCAACCCTTAGAAATCAATTTTTGAAAGAAATTGATTGCTGAAATATTAATGAAATAAAGAAAGGAATTTATGTTTGAAACCGTTGGTATCGGGCCCGTATTGTGATTCTGGAGCTCGATACAGGTTTGTTATGATATTTAGGCCTTTCCTGTGAAATTTGGTGAAAATTGAAGTTCGTTTGAGGTGATTCGGACATCCGGTTGATAAATAGTGAACTTTAAGTGTTCTTGAGAAAAATAATGAGTTTTGAGGTTTAATTCATAGTTTTACATGTTATTTTCATGATTTGATCTCACGATCAAGTCCGTATGATGCTTTTAGACTTGCGTGCATATTTGGTATAGAGCCCCGAGGGTTTGGATGAGTTTCAAATATGTTTGGGTTGTGTTGCGCTCGTTTTTTCTTATGTTTCGACGTCGTTTCTTCAAGCATAAATAATATCATATTGAACAAATGAGCTCCGATTTCTGTTTTGAATGAAGTATTAGATCCGTATCATAATTACGTACCCGTAGCAAAAAGAATTATCAAATTTGGACATCGTATGAGGATTTTATGGTAATTTTACTAAAGTTGCCAGATTTTTCAGGTTAATTACGAAATTGCCACTGACGGCGTATTAAAAATCTGCACTATTTGCAAATATTAAAACCTACATATCTCCTTCATTATAAGGTCAAATTGAGTGATTCAAAAGTCTAAATTGACTAGAATTTCAAAAGGAATCCATTAGAGACATAAGAATCGAGTTTCAGGTTCGTTTGGAATGTGAAACGAGGCTGAATAGTTGGCAAAAACATATATATAAAACGGGCAGACTTCTTCTTCAAATTTTCAAACCCCACAGCCCTAGGAACGAATTTCTTCACCAAATATCAATCCCAAGTCATAGGTAATCAATTCTAAACTTTACTCTTTCAATTACTCATTGTTTTTCATCACTTTTAAATCAAAAACTAAGAATTTTCATGGTAAAAATTGTGGGTTTGTGTAGAATTAGGAAATTTTGTAAAAATCAAATCTTTACCTCGAATTGAGGTCGTTCGAAACTAATTTTATATTTGGGTTCACGGGTGAATGTGTAAATTTAATTTGGTCCGAACCCCGAGTTTAGAGTAAGCGGGCTCGGGTTTTTACTTTTTTTTAGAAAACTTAGGAAAAATTATAATTGAGCAGTGAGTGGCTTGCGAATTTGAGGTAAGTGTTTGGTATAACTTTGACTTGAGGGAATAGGAGTCCCCACTTGTTTGCTATGTGAAATGCATGTGTGTGGTGTATAGGTGAGGTGACGAGTATCTATGCACCACCAAATGGTCTGTTAAACATGATCCCTTCCCCGTTCCCAAGTTAATTGATTCATCACTTAATTGTTCTATGTTCATTATTGTTTCTACGACTATTTGGCCTTATTCCGTTGTTGTTAAATATTGTTGTGGTTATTTTGGAAAGAGTATTGGTTGTTTATTTGGTTCCCTTGTGGTACAAAATGGTTGAGTAGTTTGGCATTGTTTCTACGAGGCACATATATATTTATGTTCTTGTTGCTTTCATTTTTGATAATATTGAGGAAGTTATTAGAATTGCAGTTTAACTGTCTTAGGACTGTTAAAAGTGTTGGTTGTTCTATTTATTCTATCATAGTACATAAAGATTGAGCTGTGTTGACAGCCTTACAGTGTTTACATATATTCTGGTTGGTTTTATTGTAAAATGATATTGGTCAAAGCTTACGAGTTGTACTGTTTTCTGTTTGCAATTGTTGAAATAAAGGTGTTGTGAAAGGCTTGGCCTGAACTGTGAAAGTTTTTGATGAATAAACAAAATTGATTGTGATAAGGGGGTTGTGATAAAGGTGGATAATTGATTGTGATACAGGTGAACAAATTGATTGTGATATTGTAAATAGGTTGGATCGGGTTGCACGCTGCAACAAGACAATGATAAGGGAGAATATACATATTTTACTGTAAATAAAATAAAGGTTGGGACACTCATTGTTTTATTGTCATTATTTCATATTCTGCTTTTACTGTTATTTAAAGTGACACTTGTTGTGTTTACAATTGCCGATACATAAATATTGTGAAAGGCTTTGACTTGAATTGTGAAATTATGAATAAATTGATATGATATATCGGGTAGGAGCGGGTTGCACGCCGCAACAAGGAGTGATAAGGGTGGACAGGTGGGATCGGGTTTCACGCCGCAACAGGAGTAATAAAGGTTATATATTTAGGGAGGAGCAATAAGGGTGGATATGTGGAAGCGGGTTGCACACTGCAACAAGAAGCGATAAGGGAGGACATTTATATTTTTACTGATTTTCAAAGAAAAACAAAGATTTGAAAACTTACTATTTTATATTACTATTTTCATATTTTGGCACTACTTTTATTTAAAGTTAAAGTTTGGAAACTTTGAAATTATTTGAGAGTTGGTTATAGCTGAGGCCTGGAAAAGGCGGCTGAGTTATTTCATTGTTGTTGTAGTACTTAATTATTTGTTTAGATTTTCTTCTTGCTTTATATTTATTGTCTCGGTTATATTTTTCTTTTTCATGTAGAATTATTTTATTTAGTTATTGTATATATTATTTTCATAGGTTATATGTTGTTAATACCCCGTTGTAGCCTCGTAACTACTTCGTTGAGGGTAGGCTCGGAACTTACTCAGTACACGGGGTCGGTTGTACTGATACTACACTCTGCACAATTGTGCAGATCCAGGTACTAGCCAGCAGTAGAGATTTTTAGAGCAGCCATCTATTTATTCGGAGACACGAGGTATATCTTCCGGTGCTCGCAGATCCCGAGAGTCTTCTCCTATTTTTATAAAACTGTTTTAGTATGTTCAGATATTACACTATTTCTTTTAGCCCAGTGTTTGTAGTATTCTTTAGTAGTTAATGAATTGTGACACCAGACTCTGGGGTAGTTCTAGATCTATTATATGATTAGTTTGTGGTTCATTTTTATTCAATTGTTTATTATTTTTTTCTTTGGAAATCATTTAAATTAAGTTTAATTTAAATTTATTTATTGATGCTTAAGAAAATAATCAAAGGAAATTAGCTACTCGAATTCTAACATTGACTTGCCTAGAAAGTGTGGTGTTAGGCGCCATCACGATCCCTAAGGTTGGGAATTTGGGTCATGACAAGTTGGTATCAGAGCACTAGGTTGCCTAGGTCTCACAATTCACGAACAAGCTTGGTAGATTTTGAAAGATCGGTACGGAGACGTCTGTACTTATCTCTTAGAGGCTATGAAGTTAGGAACAATTTCACTTCTACTCTACTCCATTGTGCGAATTTATTCTACCATTGATTATTGAACTTGCCTATTCTTGTCCTCTCATAAATCTCGACAACACGCAAAGCGTCTACAACCGGACAAGAGGTGAAGCCCCAATGACAGCTAAGATTAAGGGAAGAGTCAGAAGCGGATCTCAATCTAAAGCTCGAACATCAACACCTATTGTAAAGTCTCAAATGGATCTGGACGCAGAGGTTCTAGCTCAGTCGGTACACATTGGACTAGTCCATATCCCAGAAGGATTTATAGTTACTCCATTGTGGAATAACAAAGGAATAGTTGAAAGCAACGAAGTTGATTTATATGAGCTGTGAAGTTTATCATTGTGAATTATCAGACATTGTGACCTATGGCTTCGTTCCAAGTGGGGAAGTTCACTGTCAACGAATAGACTGCAGGGTCATGTGTTATATCAGTTTTGGTCTGGAATGTATAAGGCCTGAGATTTTGCAAGAGATAAAGTTGGGACTTGCGATATGGCTGCCTCCTTAATAACACTATACCTTAGTACCAAAGGAGTTATATAAAAAAATTTAAATCTACAGAAGGTTTACTCAGCGTGGAATTCACGGTTGCGGATTCTGGGGTGCTCCAGAGGGAGTATAGTGCTTGACAAGCTTCTAGACTATATGGTTCGTGCCAAGGTTTATCTGTATAGAGCTCTACTTTTGGGATCATTGTGCATCAATAGAGATGAGAGTTACCCCAAAAGAATGATGGAAAAGTATATGAATAAAGGGGGTAGTTCAGCAGTGTTGAGTTAACATAGTAAAAGAAGAAATTGGCCGCCTGTGTTTGTGACAAGCCTACGAAGAGGATGACCAGCCAATGTAGCATGAATTACTTGACTCAGTTCTCATAAATGCTTTTGAAAGATTTGCCTCGGACTCTCCATAATATGTGGCACATAGGGTTTGAACGGTTGCGTCAGGTCACCATGACGGTGTCAGGATATACCATCAGGTTTGATAAGTCAGCCTGTCATACTCCTACTTCAGTTCATATAGCCAGAGGGCGAGTCCCCAGACTCATTAAAGGACTCAATTATGATTGTAAAAATTTTGTGCGACTCAGGGCAAGATAATACTGTATTTCGGCTAGTGGTAGGAACTGTTCTAGATTTGAAAGAGTCATAATTCATTAGTGCACTCAGGCTACGTGCCCCATTGCATTTACAACCTAACTACATGACCGGCTAGGGAAAAAGGGAATGTCGAAAGTGGAGGTTAGATTCCTAGAGGTAGAGACCCAGCCTGATGATATATTTTCCATGGTATGGCTGAGGTCTTTACATTAAATGGTGTCATTACAAGAACAATCTCTAATTAGTATAAAGTGATGATTTCCTGAACTTAATACGGTTATGCATAACTCATAAAATTATTTTAATATGCTCTACTCTCGGGTGAGCTTCGTAACTCCAAAATCTACTTATGTGAATACTTGTATTGAGAGATTCTATGGAGATAGTTGTGTCTATCATTACGTGTTGTAATTTCGTTTAACGAAAAATATTTAAAGGAAGGAAATGGAATGTTTCGATTGGCACGATACGCATGTTGTTTTTGATTCATAATTGAGGACGAGATCCTTGCATTTTAATATGATTTGAGATGTTTAAATCGAGCTATGAGCCGCGGTGGAAGTTATGTAAGGACGAGGTCCTGGTGACGGAAATTCTTGTGTTTAAATTCTCCCTTGTCAATAAAAATTTGTTATAGTACTGGTAGGGAGTCATGCCTGTTAGGCTTATTCAACAATTTATGTATAACAAATAATGATAATAATCTTAGTAAATGAATAAATAATAATAAAAGTAATACCAATAATAATTAAATAAATAAAGAAAGAAATTAATTAATTAATTAACTATGCATAATTTACCAAATTTGTGTTATATTTATTGAGCTTTGACCTACGAGGTATGTGTCGCCCGTGTGGCGTTAAATGAGACACGTTAAGTCGGGTATATAATTATGGGGTCTTCATGAATCACATCTCGTTATCAGTATTGTGAAGGTTTGAAAGGAGATTATTGCTAAAGTGAAGTTGTTTGATAATTCTGTAATTGGCTATGAACAACTATTAAGGAAATAGAGGCAGTCAAGACTGGCCTGGACGCACTACAGCCACGGAAATTAGGAGCTTCTTGGGTTTGGCAGGTTACTACCGTCGTTTTGTGGAGGAGTTTTCATCTATATCATCCCCAATGACTAAATTGACTCAGAAAGGTGCCCCATTAAAATGGTCAAACGAGTGTGAGGCGAGCTTTCAGAAGATCAAGACAGCCTTGACTTCAGCACTGGTGTTGGTGTTACCATCAGGTTCTTTCACGGTGTATGGTGATGCATTTCGTATTGGACTTGGTGCATTATTAATGCAAGATGACAAGGTGATTGTGTATGCGTTGCGACAGTTGAAGGTTCATGAGAAGAATTATCATGTCCATGACTTGGAGTTGGAAGCCATTGTTCACGCATTGAAGATTTGGAGGCACTATCTTTATGGCATGCCGTGTGAGGTTCTTACTGACCATCGCAGTCTCCAGTACTTATTCAAGCAAAAGGATCTAAATTTGATGCAATGGAGATGGTCAGATTTATCGAAAGATTATGATGTCACTATATTATATCATCCAGGGAAGGCCAATGTGGTGGCCGATGCATTGAGTAGGAAGGCATTGAGTATGGGCAGCCTTGCGTATATTCCAGTTAATGAGAGACCACTAGCTTCAGACATTCAGACGTTTGCTAATCAGTTCGTGAGGTTGGATATTTTGCCCAGCAGCGTTCTAGCTTGTACAGTCGCTCGGTCTTCTCTAATTGAGCGTATCCGGGAGCGACAGGATGATGACCCACATTTGATGGTCCTTAGGGACACTGTTCGGCACAGTGATGCCAAGCAGGTTACAGTTGGAGACGATGGTGTTTTGAGGATGCATGGTCGGTTATGTTTGCCATTTCAGGTAATTTTCTATGTTCGTTCGAGGACGAACGTTTGTTTTAGAGGTAGAGATTGTGATGGCCCGAGGGGTCATTCTGTGAAATTAGACTCCACTAGGCTTAATAGCCCTAAAAAGGTTAATTTTAAATACAACGATTTGTGTGCATAGTCCGGGCGTGAAACCAGAAAGCTTTTATGTGAAAATATGAGAAATAATAATTTCTAGAGTTAAAATTTTGTTAAAATTGACTTTGGTCAATATTTTGAGTAATCGGACCCGGATCCGTGTTTCGACAATCCCGGGAGATCCGCAGTAAATATGGGACTCGGGCATATGCTCGAAAATGAATTCCGAGGTCCCAAGCCTTAGAAATCAATTTTTGAAAGAAATTGTTTTGATGAAATATTAATGAAATAAAGAAAGGAATTTATGTTTAAAACCGTTGGTATCGGGCCCGTATTGTGGTTCTGGAGCTCGATGCAGGTTTGTTATGATATTTAGGTCTTGCCTGTGAAATTTGGTGAAAAACGGAGTTCGTTTGACGTGATTCGGACATCCGGTTGATAAATAATGAACTTTAAGTGTTCTTGAGAAAAATAATGAGTTTTGAGGTTTAATTCATAGTTTGACATATTATTTTCATGATTTGATCGCACGAGAAAGTCCATATGATGATTTTAGACTTGCGTGCATGTTTGGCTTAGAGCCCCGAGGGCTCGGGTGATTTTCAAATAGGTTTGGGTTGTGTTGCGGTCGTTCTTTATTATGCTTCGACGTCGTTTCTTCAAGTATAAATGATATCATATTGAATAAATGAGCTCCGATTTTTGTTTTGAATGAAGTATTAGATCCATATCATAATTACGTACCCGTAGCAAAAAGAATCATTAAATTTGGAAATCGTATGAGGATTTTATGGTAATTTTACTAAGTTTTCCAGATTTTTCAGGTTAATTACGAAATTGCCATTGACGGCATATTAAAAATCTGTACTATTTGAAATATTAAAACCTACATATCTCCTTCATTATAAGGTCAAATGGAGTGATTCAAAAGTCTAAATTGACTATAATTTCACAAGGAATCCATTGGAGACATAAAAATCGAGTTTTGGGATCATTTGGAATGAGAAACAAGGCAGAATAGCTAGCAAAAAATTATACATAAAACGGGCAGACTTCTTCTTCTTCAAATTTTCAAACCCCACAGCTCTAGGAACGAATTTCTTCACCAAATATCACCCTCAAGTCATAGGTAATCAATTCTAAACTTTACTCTTTCAATTACTCATTGTTTTTCATCACTTTTAAATCAAAAACTAAGAATTTTCATGGTAAAAATTGAGGGTTTGGGTAGAATTAGGAAACTTTGTAAAAATCGAATCTTTAGCTCGAATTGAGGTCGGATTTCGAAACTAATTGTATATTTGGGTTCTCGGGTGATTGGGTAAACGTAATTTGGTCCGAACCTCGAGTTTAGACCAAGCTGGCCTGGGGTCGGATTTTTACTTTTTTTTAGAAAACTTAGGAAAAATTCTAATTTTCAGTAAAGTTAGTTCCTTTAGCAATAATTAATGATATTAAGTTAATTATGGTTAGATTCGAGTGTATTGGAGGTGAATTCAAAGGGAAAAGCTATAATTGAGCAGTGAGTGGCCTGCGAATTTGAGGTAAGTGTTTGGTCTAACTTTGACTTGAGGGAATATGAGTCCCCACTTGTTTTCTATGTGAAATGCATGTGTGTGGTGTATAGGTGAGGTGACGAGAGTCTATGCATCACCAAATGGTCTGTTAAACATGAACCCTTCCCCGTTCCCAAGTTAATTGATTCCTGGCTTAATTGCTCTATGTTTATTTTATTGTTTCTACGATTACTTGGCCTTATTCCGTTGTTGTTAAATATTGTTGTGGTTATTTTGAAAAGAGTATTGGTTGTTTATTTGGTTCCCTTGTGGTACAAAACGGTTGAGTAGTTTGGCATTGTTTCTACGAGGCACATATATATTTATATTCCTGTTGCTTTCATTTTTGATAATATTGAGGAAGTTATGAGAATTGCAGTTTAATTGTCTTAGGACTGTTAAAAGTGTTGGTTGTTCTCTTGATTCTATCACAGTACATAAAGATTGAGTTGTGTTGACAGCGTTACGGTGTTTACATATATTCTGGTTGGTTTTATTGTAAAATGATATTGGTCGAAGCTTACGAGCTATACTGTTTTCTTTTTGCAATTGTTGAAATAAAGGTGTTGTGAAAGGCTTGACCTGAACTGTGAAAGTTTTTGATGAATAAACAAAATTGATTGTGATAAGGGTGGATAATTTATTGTGATACGGGTGAACAAATTGATTGTGATATTGTGAATAGGTGGGATCGGGTTGCACGTCGTAACAAGACAATGATAAGGGAGAATATTCATGTTTTACTGTAAATAAAATAAAGGTTGGAACACACATTGTTTTATTGTCAGTATTTCATATTCTTCTTTTACTATTATTTAAAGCGAAACTTGTTGTGTTTACAATTTTCGAGACATAAATATTATGAAAGGCTTTGACTTGAATTGTGAAATTATGAATAAATTGATATGATATATCTGGTAGGAGCGGGTTGCACACCGCAACAAGGAGTGATAAGGGTGGACATGTGGGATCGGGTTGGATGCTGCAACTGGAGTAATAAGGGTGTTATATTTAGGGAGGAGTAATAAGGGTGGATAGGTGGGAGCAGGTTGCACGCCGCAACAAGGAGCGATAAGGGAGGACATTTATATTTTTACTGATTTTCAAAGAAAAACAAAGATTTGAAAACTTACTATTCTTCATATTTTGGCACTACTTTTATTTAAAGTTAAAGTTTGGAAACTTTGAAATTATTTGAGAGTTGGATATAGTTGAGGCCTGGAAAAGGCGTCTAAGTTATTTCATTGTTGTTGTAGTACTTAATTATTTGTTTAGATTTTCTTCTTGCTTTATATTTATTGTCTCAGTTATATTTTTCTTGTTCGTGTATAATTATTTTATTGTGTTATTGTATATATTATTGCCATAGGTTATATGTTGTTAATGCCCTGCCGTAGCCTCGTCACTACTTCGTTGAGGTTAAGCTCGACACTTACTCAGTACATGGGGTCGGTTGTACTGATACTACACTCTACACTCTTTTGTGCAGATCCAGGTACTAGCCAACAGTAGAGATTTTTAGAGCATCCATCTATTTATTCGGAGACACGAGGTATATCTGTCGGCGTTCGCAGATCCCGAGTGTCTTCTCCTATTTTTATAAAACTGTTTTATTATATTCAGAACAGTTACACTATTTCTTTCAGCCCAGTGTTTGTAGTATTCTTTAGTAGTTTGTGAATTGTTACACCATACTCTGGGTAGTTCTAGATCTATTATATGATTAGTTCGTGGTTCGTTTTTATTCAATTATTTATTATTTTATCCTTGGAAATCATTTAATTAAGTTTACTTTAAATTTATTTATTGATGCTTAAGAAAATAATCAAAGGAAATTAGCTACTCGAATTCTAACATTGGCTTGCCTAGCAAGTGTGGTGTTAAGCGCCATCACGATCCCTAAGGTTGGGAATTTGGGTCATGACACATGACAACCGTTGCTCATTGCATACTTCTCTTGGCATTCTTGAAGGCATATCGGGAGGTCTTTATTTGGAATGTTTTGATAGGGTTGGAAAGGAGGGTCGGCATGAAGGCTTAAAGTAGAGTCAAAATGAGGGGGTTGTAGACTTACAACTCTAGGAATCGACTCTTTCAAAAGTGAAATAAACTCTTTAACCCAGTTTTAGCTATTGGGGATTTTTGGATTTTTCTTCTTCTTCTTTTTTTGAATTCTTATTTGGTTGGACAGAACCGTGTAAGGTTGCCTACATAACCTCTTTTTTTTTAGGAATCAGGTCTAACGTAGTTCAAACATCTGACCTAATTATTTTTCATCTTTCTTTCTTTTTCTCATGTTTTTCTTTCTCATTTTTCTTTCTTTCTCTTTTTTTTCAAAACAAATTACCCCAGCTTCTCTTTTTTAGGGCATAGATCTCAGACTGTTCTTTTCTTCTCTCTCTTTTTTTTCATTTGAACTTTCTAAGAGTTGCCCCAGTTTGTACTCTTGGGGCATGAATTTTTTTTTCATTTTTGTTTTTTTTTTATTTTCCCTTTTTTTTTTTTTTTCTCTTTTTTTTTTGGGGCTTTTGACTTTAAATTTGATTCCAAGAGAGAGTGGTCAAATAAAATAACACAAGCTCAAAAGGGGTAACAAAGGGTATAAAGTGTTTGGGTAGCAGAAAAAGGGCCTCCCGGCCTCGAGAAACGCCAAAACATATTATCTTTTTGCGATCATAACATTGATGAACATGTCTATTTTCTTGGTGTTCCATGATCGAAGAAAACTTTCCATCCATTAATCTCAAACTTTCGACCAAGCTAAACATCCTCAAGACCGATCTTCACAATGATTTAAAGGTGAATTTTACTCGACCTTAATTCCAAAATCTTTCAAATCTTTATTCATCCTCAAAATTGTCTTATTCTCAGTTATGCAATTCAAACTTAAATCAATTTTCTAAGATTTGGCCAAAATTCCGCATGCATATCATATCACTAAAACTAGCGGGAAAAAAACTAAGCATGGAATGATACAAAAGGACAAATTGTATTTCATTGAGTAAACAACAAGACAAACAACCTAAAATCCGGGTTACAGCCCTAAAATAACCCGGACAACGAAAATTGCAACAAAACAGACAGACAAGAATCTTACAAACAGAATATAGGGATAGAAGGGTTTGACTAAATGAAACAAATAAATTTGGATCACAACCCTGAAATAGTCCAGATAATAGAGAAAACATCAAAACAAGCTACCAAGATTCCTTCCTAGTGAGGACGGAATGACTTTTCAATTGTTAAGCTTGACATTTAACCACAAATTTTCTCATCAGAATCACCATGGCCTTCTTCATTTCAGTCGGCAAGTTCCCGAGAGGATTCTCATACTCCATGTCACCACGCATCATCCCCACAAGGTGTACATCATCATGTGCAGGTAAAAGGTTCTACGTGATATTCTGGGTGTCACTGTCTTGGATCACAATCAGGTTTTCCTAGATCATCCTTTCTATTTCTCTTTTCAAATCCCGACAGCTTTCAACATTGTTCCCCTGGGCATTAGAATGGTATTCACACCTTTTATAAGGGTCAAAGCTTCTTGCATGTGGGTCCACATGATTTGGAGGAATATGTGCAATCATGTCATAATGCTTTAATTTTTCAAAAAAGCTTGCATAAGACTCTCCTGTTGGTGTAAAATTATCCTTCAACCTTTGTTCTCCTCTATACCCCTGGCTTGGATGTGGGTTATAGGGTACTTGAAAATTTTGCGGAGACTGATGAAGAATTTGGGGTGCTGGTGCTTGCCTTCTGGGGTGTCTTGGTGGCTGGACAACATACTGGGGTGGAGCAACATAGTATTGAGGTTCTGAAGTGGATAGTAGTGCTCAGGGGAGTCATCAAAAAATAGATGACGCTGGTCATACCTTCGAGAAGTTCGCCTAGGACCTCTTCTCGACCCTGACGTCATCATGATTTCTTCATCCTTCTCATTCGTGTCATTAAAATTACCACATTCAATTTGAACGGCCTGAGTTGCAACTTTGAGAACTGCTTGGCTTATAATTTTTCCTGTCTTAAGACCATTATCAACAATTTCCCCCATTTTGATTGCTTCTGAGAAGGACTTGCCAACTGCGGACATCATGTTTTGGAAATAATCTGGCTCTTGAGCCTGAAGGAAGACAGTGATTAGCTCATGGTCATCCATGGGTGGCTTAACTATAGCCGCTTGCTCTCTCCATTTAATGGCATATTCCCTGAAACTTTCAGTTGGTTTCTTTTTCAGGTTTGAAAGGAAATTGCGGTCTGGGGCGATGTCGATGTTGTATTGGAACTGTTTGACAAAGGTCTGATCCATGTCATCCCAGACATACCAGCGAGATGTGTCTTGATCCATAAACCATTCAGAGGCTACTCCCGTAAGGCTCTCCCCAAAATAAGTCATCAGTAATTATTCATTTCCTCCCGCAACTCTTAGTTGATTGCAATACCTTTTCAGGTGGGATATGGGGTCTCCGTGTCCATCATACTTTTCAAATTTGGGAGTCTTGAAACCAAGTGGCAAACAAACATCAGGGAACATACATAGATCTTTGAAGGCAGTACTCTTCTGACCTGACAACCCTTGCATGTTTTACAACTGTCGTTCTAAGCTATTCACTCTTTGGGTCATTTCTTTTTGTGTCGTCTTTCGGACAGGCTTCTCGATGTTTGCAGGAAGGTCAAACAGGTAAGAATGGTACTCAGGAGAGTGGTATTGTTCTTGCTGGGTAGAAAATTGTGACCCATGACTTTTCTTTTGTACCACTATCGGCCGTGGGATGGTGACGATGGATACAATAGTAATGGTTGTCTGATTGGTTGTCAATGGCAAACTTTGAGAGCATGCAACAGAAGTTCCAGCTGTAGTTATACAATTGGGATGAATACTAAACCCAGGTGGGAGGAATTGATCAGACAATGAGACCGGAATGGTAGTAGTCGAGATGGGTGTGAACTATGGGAAACCATGAATAGAAAAGGGCAGTCCTTGGCCATCCGCCCATGCTTGACACATTTCAGTCATTTGCTGCTGCAGTACTCTATTTTCCTCAACCATGGTAGACTCTTGTTGAACCCTCTGACCCTGAGTCTCATGACCGCTCGTAACAGCTTCGATGTCAGTTGTCATTTTTCCCTTGGATTTTGTGTTATCAGCTTACCACCAACTGACCACCTCAAACTTTCTTCATAATTCGAAACAAAATACACGTTAGAATGGACTCAGTCGGTCCTTATTATCATTCTTTTTTTTCACTTTCTTCTTTTTTTTCAAAATCATTTGATCGAACCTGATGTGGGTTGCCTACATATCATGACGCCGCATGAATCAGATCTTGCGTAGTTCAGGAAGATCAGGAATAAGGAAATAAACTAACTCTTCTTTGAATTTTGAATTTTTTTCGTTTTTAATTTTCGAAAGAAAGAGTTATAAAGAAGAAAGAAAATATTTTTTGATTTCGATTTTTTTTTTCACTCTTTTTTTTCCAGTGAATTTCGAAAGAAAAACTTCTAAAGAAGAAAGAAAAATATTTTTGGATTTTTGGACTTTTATGTTAAAATTATGAAAGAAAGACTTCTAAAGAAAATATTTTTTGAATCTTGAATTTTCTTTTCAATTTTTGAAAGAAAAAATTCTAAAGAATAATGAAAATGTTTTTTGGATTTTTAGAAAAAATTAAAAAAAAATTAGATTTTTTTTAAAATTGGGGACTCAAAGAGAGACTTTTCTAAAGTATGAAGTAAAGAAAAATATTTTTGGATTTTTTGAAAATTGGGGACTCATAAAGAGAGACATTTCTAAGGTATAAAGTAAAGGGAAATATTTTTGGATTTTTGAAAATTGAGGTCTCAAAGAAAGACTTTCCATAGAAAGAAGTAAAGGAAAATATTATTTTTTTCGATTTTCTTTGTTTTTGAAAATTGTGAAAAATAAAAAGGTAGAAAATATTTTTTTGGGATTTTGATTTGATTTGTCTTCTTTCTTTTTTAATGAAAGATTTCTACGAAGAAAATGTTTTTTTGTGTTTTACAAAAAGATTCTTATTACTTTATTTGAGATTTTCTAAACAAAAAAAAAGACTTCTAACGAAGGAACTCAAGGAAAATATTTTTGGATTTTTTTTAAAATAGGGGCCGGAACCGATGAGGTTTGCCTACATATCTCACACCCGGTGAGAATCAGACCTGCGTAGTTCTGCCAGTTTTGACAGAACAAGGGAAACATGACTTTTGAAAACAATCACTTATTTTTTTCTTTCTTTTTTTTGAAAATTTCGGCAGAGATTCGGATTTCAAATACCTACCTCTCACTCTTGATTTTTTTCGATTTTTTTTTTCCCATTCTAGAAGCCAGTCAACATGCAAGCCGAAAAAAAAAGATACGCAAGTAGCACATAAGATGCATCAGGATGGTCTTTTAAATTGGGTACACCTGTCCTAGACGGACCCAATCCCTGTGTTGAGTCCCCAAAGTCAAATGCACATGATGCAAACAAACGTTCCTACTAGGGATCCGGCATGAGGCTATGTCATTCTAAGTTTGAACCCTAGGGTGTATTGTTCTAGACCTGGCTTACCCGAGCGGACAGCTCGAGCCGGGGGAGGGGGGGGAGGCAACGTACCGGGAATACAGAAGCTTCACCGGCTTTACAACTTGTCTGAACCTCGTTCTAAAATTTAGATATGACTCTAACAGAAAAGAAGTCACACGAAGTGCACACTTCCCGGATGATTTAGAAGATTCAGAGAGAAGAGGGTTTCAGAACAGTTTATATACAGTCCAAATAATATCAAAGCGGTAAAAAGCAGCATTTAGCACATTAGGTTCAAGCATAAATGTCACGACCCGAAATCCCACCTTTAGGCCGTGATGGCAAGCCAACGTTGCACCCACTAGGCAAGCCAACGTGTTAACTGAATTGATTTATTACCAAATGAAAATAGCAAACACTGACTAGATACTTGAGATAAAGTGCGGAAGCATTAATAAAATCTAAATAACATCTAATAACGAAGAAATCCCTTTAAGTACAAAACCCAAAAATGGAGTCACAACCTCACGAACCAGTCTAAGATTTAGTTAAAAACAACAGTTTGAAATAAAATGATATATCTGTCTGGAAACACATAAATGACAGAATGAAAGATAGACAGTGACGCCGAGATCCACGAGCGCCTGCGGAACTACCTCGGTGTCGTCTGGGATGGACTGAAGGACACTCCCCCTAACGATGTCCACTGGGTCCGGCTGTGTAATCTGCACAACATAAAGAAGTGCAGGTGTAACATCAGTACAACCGACCCCATGTACTGAGTAAGTGTCGAGCCTAACCTCGGCGAAGTAGTGACGAGGCTAGGACACGACAACAAATTGTACCTGTGCTGTTTCAATAGTATAGCAGAAAATAAACAAGAATACGGTTACGGGGAAGAACATGTTAGGGATAAGAGGCAACACTTGCTAAAACAGTAGGATCAAGTACTAACGGAAATGTAGAAGTAAAACAGGAAATAACAACCCGAAACAAGTAAAATGGACAGGAGAAGACACGGCATGACCCCTCGTGCATAGCCTCAAAACCACACGGCACGGAATGTCCCCTCGTGCATAAATAATAATGACTCGGCACGGAATGTCCCCTCGTGCATAAATAATAATCAATCGGCACTGCATGTCCCCTCGTGCATAAATAATGATCATCGGCACGGAATGTTCCCTCGTGCATAAATAATAATCATCGGCACGGAATGTTCCCTCGTGCATAAATAATAATCACCTGGCACGGAATGTTCCCTCGTGCATGATGAGTATAAAAACAACAATTGATATGAAAGTTTAACAATACGACATTTCAAATATACGGAAATAATCAACAAAATTCTATTGTCCCGGCTAGGGACTCGGCTATAACCAATCTCACTCAGAAGTATAATGTCAACAGAAAAATCCTCGACCGAACACATAATCAATAACTTTCCACGTCATGAATAACCTCAAGGTACCACTTCCAAGGTTCCCAATAATTCACAGCACAGAGAATATCAAAAAACATTAAATAACTCATCAAAATTCGACTCACGGGCATGCTTGACCACAACATATAGTTACTCGTCACCTCACTTATACGTTGGACATGAATTACACATAGCAAATAAGACTCTATACCTAATCCCTCAAGCTAAGGTTAGGCCAAACACTTACCTCGGCTCCAAGAATGCAAGTCAAGCCTCAATTACGGCCTTTCCTCTTGAATCCGACTCTGAAACGATAATATCTAGACATAATTGACTTAATAACATCAATAATTAATCAATAACTCAATCCCAAGGCCTAATTATACATTTCTCATACTTCTTCCAAAAATACCAAAATTCGACTGCGGGCCCACTTAGTCCAAACTCGAGGTTCGGACCAAAACCAGATAACTCATTCCTCCACAAACCCGAATATACAATTTGTGTTGAAATCCAACCCCAAAATGAGGTTGAATTCCCATAATTTCCAAAAGCCCTAACTCTATCCAAAACCCCTAATTTCTACCTTTGATTTCACGTTTTTAGACCTAGAATCTAGTGATTGATGAAGGAAAATGGAAGAAATTAGAGTTAAGAACACTTACCTATGAAGCTATGGTGGAATGGTCTCCTAAGAATTGCCCAAGAAGAGTGGAGAAGAAGAAAATGGTGAAAGAATGTGAATATCCCGTAACTATTCTGGTTTTGAACATTAAAAATCATTGGGCGAATTAGCTCTATGCGATCGCGGAAAGGGAGTTGAGATCGCGTAGGGTCCCTGGGCTTGGCTATGCGATCGCGGACGGATTGGTGCGACCGCAGAAGGAAAAATACCTAGCCCCCTCCCCAGCTCTCCTATTCTCTATGCGATCGCGGAAATGCCTATGCGATCGCATAGAGTCACAGAAACCCCCCCCCCTCCTCACACTACACTACGCGATCGGGGGGCAACCTATGTGATCGCATAGTGTAAAAATCTCAGACACCAGAAACAGCCCAAAAATCAGATTTTTTTCCAACTCTTTTGCACCCCGACACCTACCCGAAACTCAGTCGAGCCCTCGGAGCTCAATACCGAGCCCTCGGAGCTCAATACCAAATATACACACGCCTTCAAAATCATCCTACGAACTTATTCGAGTAATTAAACCACCAAAGTAACATCAAAAACAATGAATTAAACTCAAAAATCCATAGAATTTTCTCAAACTTCTAAATTCTCCAATTTTGATCTGAAACACGTCAAACCAAGTCCGTTTCTTACCAAATTTTACAGATAACTCACATAACACATATTGAACATGTTCCGGGCTCCAGAACCATAATACGAGCTCGGTAACACAAATTTCACATCAAAGTTCATTTTCAAAAGTCTTTATTATTTTCAGAAAATAATTTTCTTTAAAAAAGTTCATTTCTCGGACTTAGGACATCGGAATTCGATCCCGAGCATACGCCCAGGTCCCATATTTTCCTACAGACCCTGCGGGACCGTCAAATCACGGGTCCGGGTCCGGGTCCGTTTACTAAAAATGTTGACCAAAGTCAACTTTATTCGATTAATTATCATAAATTCAACTGTTTAACACATTTCCACATAAAGGCTTCCCGGCTACGCGCCGGGCTGCGCACGCACATTGAGGTGAGATTAACGGAGGCTTTCGGGGCCCCGGAACACAGTTTTTGCTCAATTTACACAAGATGACCTTTTGGGGTCATCACAATAAAAAATCAGATAATAAAGCCAAATTTAACTGTTATTCTAAGCTCGAATTCTTGAACCCTGAACCAAAGATTCTGGGTTGATCATCCCAGCAGAGTCGTCAGAGCTGTCACACCTCCTTTTTCCCGCAGGGGGATAGGGAGTTTTTCCTGTTAAAGTGACATAAATCGAAATGAGATTATTTTATTTATTCAGAGTCACCACTTGGAATAATTTATGGTGTCCTAAGTCACCGGTTTATTTTAAATCCCAAATCAAAGAAATTTGACTAAATTTAAAGTCTGCGAAAACCAGAAGACCGGGTAAGGAATTCTGTTAACCCGGGAGAAGGTGTTAGGCATTCACGGGTTTCGTGGTTTTAACACGGTCACTCAACTGTTAGTAATTGGTCTTATTATCTGATTTACACGTATTTGAAACCTTTGTGCATTTTTAACTTTCTAATCGCTTTTTAGTATTTATGAATTTTTTGAACAAGTCGCGATGTCGTGGGCTCGTTTGTTTTTGTACACATTGTGAATCGCGCCACGTGAAACACACTCGCGATTTACAATATGTTTATTTTTATTATTATTGATTTGAAGTTGTAAGGTCGAGTCGCATGAAATGTGCACTCGGATTGGGAATTATGTACCACGACCATGCCACAAGAACCACATCCATAATCGCGATGATTTCTTTATTATTCGCGCCTAAAGTAAGCCACGATGTGAGTTATAGCTCTAAACTAATTTAAGATTGATTGTGGGCCCATATATTATGGAATTTTGTGGGAGAAGTGTAGGACCAAATTAGTTCACAAATAACAATATCAAATTAAGCAGATATTATGAAACACAAGCAATTACATAATTGTTGTTACACAACAGCTTTTAATGTTAAAATTCAGTAAAAAAGATGTAAGCTTAGCAATTATTTACAAGTGGAGACATACTAAAGGAAAAAAAGGGTCTCATATGAAATAACATGATATGTAAAGAGGGTCAACACGGATAAAACAGAGGTGCTCAAGCAGCCTCGGCAAAACAAACTCTTGAATTGCCATGTCAAAACACAGTGTGGTAGCGACCCATGAAAACACCTCCCAAGATAGGAAGGCATTTCGGACCTTCCTTTATCATTAGGCCAAATACTGATTCCATAGCCTATATTTTAAGTTATAAAATCACATATTATTGAGATTTTCATATTAGAACTCAATGTATGGAGAAATATACTAATTCGATCACATAAGACCTTGCTTGACTAATCCTAACAATTCTGTAAACAATAGTGCTCATAGAGTTTTCAATCAGTTCATAATCACACAAATCGAACACTAGGAAGACATTTTCAGATACATAATATCAAAACCTCAAACTCAATAGAATTCATTTGATATATTCCAAAGGTAAATCAACAAAATTAATCCTATAAATCAACATGACAAAAATGGGGTTCGGCGTACCTTAAATGCAAGGGAAAATCAATTCAACTGATTGTGCCGAACTACTCTGAGTACCACATAAAGACAAAAGCAGCTACAAACTGAAGCTCGACTACAAATGAAACGAAACAGCAACAAACAAATAACGATCCGATCGAGACCCGCGCCGGCGGCGCCAGAAACCTTGAACCCAACTCAAAGACTGAACTTGGGTTGCCTTACACAGTTAAAACAAACCTCTGTTCGTCGGCAAACGTGGTGCGATGACGACTATTTATTTTGGGTGGCTTGGTGCTACGTTTCAGCTAGCTTTGGGTGGTTGTTTAAGCGTTTGGAGCTGCTATTTCGGGTTGTTTTAGGATGGTGGGATGGCTGCATTTTTGGCAGTAATCGCCGGATTTTGGTGCTGGTTTGGGGTGGCTTTCAATTGTTTTTGCGGCTGTTCTTAGTGGAGTTTTAAGGCTTTTACATGGCTGATTTTGCAGCAACTATAGAAGGTTTGGTTGGTAGTATTTGGAGTATGTTTCGGGGTGTTTTAGGCTGGAATTTCGACTGAAGTTTACGGGGTTGTTTTGGACGGAGAAGAGGGTTGTGGTGGCTAGCTAGCGTTTCCTCTCTGTTGTGTTTTGCTCATTGTCCTCCTGTGTGTATGCCGCTGGTTTTAGGGGTAGGAGTCTGGCGGCGGCAGCTCTTTGGAGAAGATGACTGAAGATGTTAGTTGTTCTTGGGGTGGCCGGCGGCTGAAGGTGGGTGGTTGTTCCGGCGGCGGCTGATGGAATGAAGGTGAGTGAAGAAGAAGGGTTCTTCTAGCGTTTCTTTTTTTCATGTGTAATCTATTTAGGTCTCAGGTATATTTTATATAAAGGGAATTAATGTTAGGTCTTAAGGTTGAAGATACATGACCTTCACCTTTCGGTCTTAAAATTGGGCTTAAAAAAATATCTAAACTTTAGCTAAATTCTTTTTAATATAAGGTAAATATACTACATAATGTAAAAACCAATCTAATTAATTAAACTAAATTATTTGTAAAATATGAAACTATTTTTGATATTTTTCAAATATCATACTAAAAATAAAATTAGGATTAGGTTAAAATCATCACAAAAATAATATTCCTATCAAAATACTAATATTTTTGAAAACAAAGTGGAACTATATCTTTTTGTATTTTTCGACTTTTTTATGAAAGGTAGATAAACTAAAAATAACTAGATAAAATATCAATTAGCTAAATAAAAGAAAATATTTTTGTGGTTTTTATTTTTTGTGACAAAATAAAGTAAAAAGGTCAAAACTAGTCAAAATAACGATATTAGACCTAACTATATATTTAAACGCTAAAATGTGTAAAATCACGGGGAGGGAAAAAAGTACATGTCTACAATATACCAAAAAAAATTTCCTTTTACTTGTATATTTTCTTTAGGACTAAATAAGATAAATAGGGGGTTAAAGGATTTGGTTAGTGTATTCTAATTGAAATTGAGCCAAAATTGGCTCAAATTAGAAGCCCAAATAGCCACAGATCCGGTCCAAATGGGGTTGCCATGGGAGGGTCAAAACGACGTAGTTTTAGATTGAAACTACATCGCCTTGGTTAAGTAACCAAGATCAAATATTAGCATTTTATTATCCTTGATCCAATGGCCCAGAATCGATATAAATAGGGGTACATAAGGCTCTAAAAATCAGAATTTTGCCATTTTTGCAAACCTTATAGCCTCCCCATCTCTCTCTCTTTCTCTCCTTCATCTCTGCCGCCGCCAATCCCTCCACGATGGCGGCGCCCGCCAGAATTCGCCACCCACGGCGGCCAGCCTTTAAACGACACCAAAATCTCACCATCTCCTCCTCTCACTCCCCTCATTCCAAATCCATGAACCAAATCCTCCAAATCTACCAGAATCCGGAAAAAAAAACCTAGCCTCTTTTGTCCCCAAATTGATAAAGTTCCACACCTTATTTTCACATAAAAATTACATATACGTGTATGTCTTTCTTGGTTCTATCTCTTTGTGTTAGTTTCAAGTCCAAACTCCGATGATCGTAATTCCACCGTCTACCGCTGCCCGCCGCCTCTGCCACCAACACAGCTTCTCCGTCTTAGTTTTTTTTCGACTCAAAGGCGCTTGTCTCTTTTTGGCAAGACGCCGCAATCTATTAGTTTAGCGTCTGCCAAAAACAAACATGCTCCTGGGGGTCGGACAGCCACCACTTGACATCTTCGGCATCGTCTCGTTGCTCGATTCAACGTCGAATGTCTCGAAATTTGGTATAAAGTCGAACTCAAAACCTTTCTTCCATGTTTCTGATTTTTGTTTCACCGCTGTTCTATCATAGTTATTTGTAGTGTATATTTTTCTAGCAATCCTTTGATTCTCGCCTTTGTTGATTACATTAGTTTGTCTCATTAGTAACATGTTTGTGTTTTACTTTAAGTCATTAAGTTTGAATTATGTTTTGTTATTTTGCTTTAGTTTAAACTACTAAGTTCTGTTAAGCCTTCACTAGTCAATACTTGTATTTGCTTAATCCCTAATTCGGGTTCTTTTTGATTGATTAATAAGTCAATATTAAGGTTTGGTTACATGTTTGTGGTATTTTAACTAAGTTCTAGTTATATGTTTTGGTTTGAAGCAACTAAGTTTGGTATTAATTGTCTTAAAGTTGAAGAGTAGATAAATAATCATGTATTAGGGTGCATTAGAATGTTACTTTTTAGGACTAGAGTGGCTGAAAATACACTTTCCTCTATGTTTTTACCGCTTTAGCTGGTTTGGACTATCCTTCCCTTTTGGACTATCCTTGGAAAGACTATTAGCACACAAAAGTATGTCTTTTGGGCAGGTATTTGGTAGCAAAAGTTAGTCCTTTTGGACAGACTTTTGGTAAACCAAAATCTGTCCAAAATGTGCTTTTATTTCCTAGTTAAGAGCTCATTTTACACAAACAATAGGACAATCTGGATATCTTTTACACTCTAAAAATAAGAAGAAAAAAACTTTGAGAAAAATCAGCAGCTGAACATCCAAAGTGAGCTGAAAAACTAAAAGTTTGTGAGTTCTTTCTTCTTTTCCGAAGTCGGTGAGCTTTTTGTTTGAGTTTCTGGGTCACTTCGGGTTTAAAAGGTTGACGTTTGGTTGTTGATTTGCTGTTGGTTGTTGCTATTTTTTTTTGCTGTCGCTGCTGTTGGATTTCAGTTCATATCACTTTATTTGATTTTGCTGCACCATAGGTAACATTCGAGCTTTGTATTGAAGATTTTTATACCGAATGACTGAAAATATGGATCTTTCATGGATCTTTGGATTTATTGATATACTTTACATGAAATGGATGTATATTCAGTGTGTTACCCATGTTTTAAGTATATGCTAAAATTGTAGAAGTTAGTTAAGTCACTCAAGTTCCGTTTACATTCAAAGTTTCCTTTTCATTCAAAGTTGAAATCATATTCTGTTAAGTTTACTTAGTTAAGGAAAATATAAAGACCTCATTTTTAACCATGTTTGTTTAGTTTGGAATTATTTTTTTTATGATTTACTTTTAAGGTTCATCTATTAATGACTTGTAGCTTCAAATGCCATAGCCAACATAATGTCTCCATGGTAGTTGAGTTTTCTTCTCTTTAGCGTTAAAAGTATTATTGGTTTGCTGATTTTATGTTTAGTAGTGGTCGTAATTTTGAGATTCGACTAAATAGTTAAGGTGTTTATGTTGCTAATGAGCTTGTAGTCTGAGTTTATTTTTTTTTCCTTTTCTTAATATCATATCCTTTTTTTCTGAATAAATAGTTTGATAACTTAATCACCTTTATTAATCAATTTAAATGCTAGGCAACTAGTAAGTTCACTTTAACTTTTTTTCACAGATTGGCTTGTGTAGTATGATGTTAACATTCAATAAATTAATTCAACAACCTTATACTATATCCAATAGCTTTAATTATTTTCTAATTGAATTAATCCTTTGCTAAAATCGCAGAGTCGATTGTGTAGCATGATGTTGATATTTAATTAATTTTTTCAAATGTAGTAATTCTCCCAAAAGTCATAGGGTGCTAATAATTCTTTGTCATGACTGCGGTTTTGGTTGCATAGCGTTGTTATGAAAAAATTAATAAAATTTGTCTCGGTCGCATATTCGTTTGCGTGGTGCGTTTAGGACAATTTAATATTATTCAAATCATTCTTCAATAATTTCAAGAAATAAAAGCGGATAGGTAAAACATAAAAATCATATAAATCATAGTCTGTCCAAAATTAATTCAAGCCTTACCGGACCGCCTTACACCTTCTCCCCGGTAAACAGAATTCCTTACCGGACTTTATTTTCGCAGACCAATAATAATAGAGTTAAATCTTCCCTTGACTAGGGATTCAAACAAAAAGTGAACACCCAAAAATCAATTTCAAGTGGCGACTCTGTAAATAAAATAGTCCCAACTCAAATTTGTCACTTTAATTGGAAAAATGTTTTTTAACCCTCATCCACACATATCCATCTTTTTTGTGGGGGTTAGAAAAGGGGTATGACAGCCTTGGCGACTCTACTGGGGAACAACCAGAATTCGAGCTTGTACATAATGACTTTTATTTGGATTTATTAATTTTGTATATGTTGTGATTTATTTGTGCCTAATGTGTTACTTGTCTACTTTTACCACTCTGATATTGTTAAACTGTACATATAAATTGTCTTCTTGAGCACCCTCTCTGAGTCTTCTGAATACAACCCCAGGAATCGCGGATACGCGCCCCATTCCTTTTTGAGATAAAACCTGTGGGCCTGGGCTCCTGGTGAAGGATTATTAGTCACTCGTATTTAATAACGAGGAGGGTCCAGTAGTTATGCCGGAGAAGTATTGCTCTGATACGCTACCCCTTCCCAACTCAAGTTGCCCGCTTGTTTTATGGCCAGTCTAGATACACCTCATTCCCTAGGATCTTTAAAACCTAGAAGAACAAGCCACATGCCTGGTTATCCCTAGTTGGTTCGCTTTATTTGCATCACGTGCATTTGTCTTAGCGAAACTCGGCACAGGGGTCGGGTCCGTATAAGACAGGTATCCTCTTTGAGACCATCATGTTGACTTATGTGCTACTTGCTACATCATTTGTAAGGCTTGCTTGCATTGTTGACCGGATTTAAAAAATTAGTTGAGTGGAATTATTAAAGAAAAAACTTTCTCCTAGTTTAGTACAAATAATCATTTTTTACTAAGATTTTGTAACATTCTGGCGTGGGGTGTAAAGATTAATTTTCATAAAAATCAAAAGAGAAAAGTACTCGACTTTACAGAACTATGCGGGTTTGATTCTCATCGGAGGTGAGATACGTAGGCAACCTTCATCGGGTTTAGCCCCCATTTTTGCAAGAGTTTTCGAAATCGGTGTGTCCATAATATTTTTCAAATTTGTTTTTAAGAAAATAATAAATCGATAGCTTTGCTGCTTTTTGTCTTTTTCATTATTTTTGCCTTTGCGTCCGATAGCTAATATTTTATCATTTTTCCCTTATGTCAAACCATTTTTGCTGAAATAACCTTAAAACCTTCATCGGAAGTGCCATAGGACTATGTCCGTACAAAATGGTTACTTTGCTCGTTTCTTAACACCTTTTACCATTTCGACTTTATTTTTGACCGTTTTGCTAGGACAACCTTTAAACCTTCCTCAGAAGTGTCTAAGGGCTATTTTCGTAAAAATAGTCATTTTGTTTTTGCCGTGTCGTCCTTTGTGTTTGGCCATTTTTTCCAAGTCAACCTTATAGCTTTTTTTTTTGTGAAGTATCAAATAGGTATTTTTCGTAGAAAATAAATTTTTATTTGTTTTTACCTGCTTATCCATGTGTCCGGATGTTTTTACCAAGACAACCTTAATACTTTTATTAGAGGTACTGAAGAGCCGTTTTCATAAAAATAACCATCTTGTTGCCCTCGTCACCTTTTATCATTTTGTCCTTGTCGGCCCTTTTTTCTTGCCTTCCTCCCACAAGAAGTATTTATATGTTCCAAAAGTCTACTTAGTGTCATTTTTTTGAGTTTAGATTAGGACTTGACCTCACATTTTTATTTGTCTAGGTACGATATGGATCCAGTTAATGGGAGACCTGACAAGAGGATGAGAGATGAGGAGCAATCGCCGTTTAAGATTGTTGACAAAGTGCCAAGGTTATTAAAGCAATGGTGGAGCAACATGGATGGCTTTGAGCAAGGAAAGATCAAAGATTACTTGAAAAACTTGGTAAACATCATAGAGATTGAGCCTAAACGAGAACTCATCGAGGCTTTGATTTATTTCTGGGACCCGAAGAACAATGTGTTTCGTCTTAATGGGTTTGAAATGACTCCTACCATGGAGGAATTCTCTAAATATACAGATCTGGGGGAAAAGAGTCGAACAGAAAAACTTTTGGCTCCCATGGATGTCACTGCTACCAATATCCTTGAGTAGATGTGGATCATCCACACTGAGATAGCACATGTAGAACAAGGGCTGGTCTACCTAGATTTCTTGTATGACGGGTACGGACATGAAGGGAATTCTTAGAATATGGGACGAATCTTGTTAATAAACAGAACCAACACACATGGCGAGAACACAGACGGAAAGCATTCATTATAGCTTTCTTGGGGTGCATGGTCTTCCCGACAGAGGATCGGAAGATCAACATTCGATTATCTGGGATAGTCACAACCATGATGAAAAGAAAAGATTCTTCCATTCTTCCTATGATGTTAGCAGATATCTTTCGTGCCTCGACCAGGTGCTGGGAAGGAAGAGGTTTCTTTGAAGGTTGCAACCTCCTGCTCTAGATGTGGTTCATGGATCATCTTTTCTGTCGTCCTTATCAGGTAGACCACCGTACTTTTGGGGTAATCATGTTCGCCAGTATAATGCTAGATTGAAAAGTGAGTTCAAGATTCGCAGTTTTCCAGAAAGTGTCCAAGATTAGAAGGAATATCTCCACTCCTTAACAGATGTTCAGATTACCTGGAACTATACTTGGTTCACCATAGAATATGTCATCTATAAGTCATCTTGCCATCCATTTATGATATTAATGGGGCTTCGGGGTTATCATCCATATGCTCCCATGAGAGTTCTATGTCAGTTGGATCACAAGCAGATAGTGCCCCCGGTAAAGGTTATGGAAAACTTTATCTGGGAAGCAACATAAGAGGATCCCATTCGTGAAGCTTATTCTCAACGTGTTCGGAATGGCACTACGATACTCGAGCGTGGCACCATGGTAGCAGATCGAGAATGGGGTGAGATGAATCCTTCCTATCTTGAGTGGTTTTATAATCAAGACGCTCTCACAGATAGACCGGGGACAGTCGTAAAGAGCACCGCAGAGTGGGAGGCTAAGATTCAAAATTGAGTTGGGCTGGCTAGGGAAGAGATGAAAAGAGATTATGAATCTTCCTTCGGAGCATTGCAAGAAGAGCTCGGGATCGTTAAAGTAGACAGGGATCTGGCGTATGATGCTTTTGAGAAAGAGAAAGCTCAGTGGGCACGAGATAAGCAAGCTCTCAAAGAAAAAATTCAGAAGAAGAACATAGCCACAACCGCTCAACAGCAGGAAGAGAGAGAAGCCCAGTTCAGGGTAGTCCGTGATCATGAGCGCATGAGTTACGCTTCACTAATCCAAGGTCTAATGGATCAGTTAGGGGGAGTTGAGTCAAGCAAGCAGCGCTAGTCGCGGAGTTTGAAATAAAAAGGCATCACTACCAAAGTATGATCAATCGGTTGGAGGGGGAGTCACTAGAAGTTCAGCGCCAGAGAGATATGGCCTTGGAGCGCGAGCATGGTGCGTTGGATATAGCCGAAACTTGTGGTCAGAAAAATCAAGAGTTGTATTTGGCTCAGGAGCATATTAAGGGAAATATCCTCGAGGTAGCCACATGTACCTCCCGAGCTTGCAGTAGTTTCCAGGGAATGACGCCCGATCGGTTCGTAGAAGTATCATTGAACGTCGCCTGTCACATATCTACAGATTTAGAGGGGATATATCGTGATGTTGGGGGTCAACTGCAGGAATAAGTTCCATGACTACAATGATGTTGTTGGATTCTCCTGCAAAGATCATAGTCTCTTTTATTTGGCAGTCCATTTTGATTGTTCATTTGTTGTTATCGAGTTTGTAAGATTCTTCAACAGTCTGTTTCTGAGTCGAGTTTGGTCTTGTTTAGATGTTCGTGTTTATGTAGTATTTGTTTTCGAGTCTTGTATTAAAAAATAATAATTAAAAATCAATGAAAAAGATTTTGTTTTAAAAATTCGAAATTGAACCAAAGATGTTTGTTTCGTAAAAAAAAAAAAGAAAAAGGAAAGAGAATATGGCCGTGTCCCTGAACTACGTAATGATCTAATTCATGCGGGGACATGATACGTAGGCAACCCCTAAAAGGTTCAATCGAAATATTTCAATAAGGGAACAAAATGAGATGAGTGAAAATAAAAGCGAAAAAATGAGAAAGAGAGAAAAAAATAAAATAAAATAATTGAGAGCGTCAATAAGAAGCAACCTTATAAGTCAGGATGAAACATGAAACCTTCCAAAAGCATGTTAGAAATGGTGACAATGTTAGGAACATGGCATATTACGTGTGATTCATATATGTAAAATGCTTAACCCTAACACGTTTGTTGTCTCTTATCTAGTAAGCTTAAGGTGGTTGGTTTGTGGTGAAACTAGCAACACATCATTACTTCACCAAATCTAAAGGAAAGGTACCAATGGCTAATAATGATGAAATCGAGTTGATCAGTGACGACCCCCACGGTCAGTCAGTTGAGCAAGAGTCGAAGGAAGTAAGAAGATTAAAACAACAACTGTCTGATGTATATCAAGCTTGGGTCTCCGGTCAGCCTCCGCCTCAGGGTCCCTCAGAAGGAACTTCTACTGTTCCCCTAGATACTCAACCACCGCTCCATGAAACGAGCGATCACATTCTACCACCAGGGTATGTTCCAAACTAAAACTGCTATGCCACTTATGGAACCTCTAATGTGCGACCATCAGCCGCACCGATCAGGAACACCCCTTTTGTCGTGTCTGACGCGCCGGTATACAATCCCACCACCACCTCCTGTGACGAGGCTAAACAATGAGCCACCGTCTCATGCTTGTGATGGCTAATACTACTCTCCAAATATGGATTTCAGGGTCTCGACTCCATACAACCAGACTCCTCAGTACGAGTCACCGGTGGAAAATGAAAAGCCTGCCAAGACAGTTGAGCCAGATGAGATGGCCAGGAAGATGAAAAGTCTTGAACAGAACATACAAGGACTAGTTGGTCACAAAAGTGTATCTTTCAATGATCTATGCATGTTCCCTCACATCCATTTTCCACCAAGGTTCAAGACCCCAAAATTGAGAAGTATGATGGACATGATGACCCTATCGTCCATTTGAAAAGGTACTGCAACCAGCTGAGAGGTTCAGGTGGAAAAGAAGAATTGCTGATGACTTATTTTGGGGAAAGTCTTATGGGGATAGCCTCAGAATGGTTCATCGACCAAGATATCTCTCACTGGCATGTTTGGGACGACATGGCTCAGGCCTTCATAAAAAAATTCTAGTACAACATAGATATTGCACAATATTGCAATTCCCTGCCCAGTATGAAGAAGAAATCGACTGAAAGCTTTAGAGAGTATGAAATCAAGTGGAGGGAGAAAGCAACTAGAGTCAAGCCACCCATGGATAACCATGAGTTGATCACTGTTTTTCTGGAGGCTCAAGAGCCTGATTACTTTCAGAACATGATGCCCGTGATGGGTAGACCTTTTGTAGAAGCAATCAAAATAGGGGAGATGGTAAAAAATGGCCTCAAGACTGGCAGAATTGTAAGTCAAGCTACTCTAAAAGCTACTACCCAAGCTATCCAAAATGGGTTGGGAAGCTTGGAAAATAGAAAGAAGAGAGATGAAGGGTCCATGATGACTTCGGGATCCAGGGAAGTTCAAAGAGGGGCATCGCACCCTTATGGGCAAGTTCATCAGGGGCAGTACAGCTACCGTCAACATTATTATACTCCGCCAATTCCTCAATACCTGTGGGCCCACCACAGTATACATTGTTCAATGCTCAATCCTATGCTCGGTCTCCCAATCAGCAAGTACGGGCACCAGCTCCAAGGATCCCCCGGCCTCAGCAGCAAAAATTTTGGGCACCCTACAATGCTCGTCCCAGGCAGGATTATGGTCGAGAGTAGAGGCCGGCAGAAAATTTCACTCCATTGGCTAAATCATACTCTAGTCTATTCCAGAAGCTGAAGTGAATAGACGTGATCGGACCCATCTCTCCCCACCATATGCATCCTGATTCACATGGATTTCAAGCAAATTCTAGATGTGAATATCATTCAGGTGCCCCGGGACATAGCACTGATGGATGTTGGACTCTGAAAAGAGCCATAGAAAGACTAATTGCCAAAAAACTAATTGTAGTGACAAATGAAGAGGGCCCTCCAAATGTGACCAACAACCCCTTGCCAGTACATAATGATGTTCACTTTGTGGGAATGATTAGCCGAGATCAAGAATGCAAGCCGGCTGGTCGAGCAGAAATGATAGCAGGAATGATGCAAGAGGGAACCAAACTGGAAGCCAGTCCAAGCCAAGATATGCTGTTGATTGTGAAAGGCGCCCCGAGCTTAGAAAAGGTAACATTATTTGTTCCCAAGGTCTCGAGATTGGAAGTTCGCTCCAATGTTCCAAGCCCAAGATTTTTTGTCCTTGGAGGCTACCCCAACACAAAGCAGAATCAGGGTGGTATGAAGGGTATAACATAACCGATCATAATCAAACCTGCCGTGCAACCCCCTGTGACAAACACGAAAACCATTCCTTGGAACTACAACAAAACTGTGATGACTTACAAAGGCAAGGAAATCATAGAAGAAGTGGGGGAAACTGGAGGTTTGACTTGATCGGGGAGGTGTTACTCTCCAGAGAGTTGAGGAAGACCAAGCAAATCAGAGAAGGCCAATTGTCGATAAAGAAACCAGTCACTGAAGAAGAGGCGGAAGAGTTTTTGAAAAAGATGAAAGTTTAGGATTACTCAATCATTGAACAGCTGAGGAAGACTCCTGCCCAAATCTCTCTACTATCTCTGCTCATACATTCAAAAGAGCATGCTCGTGTGCTAATCAAGATCCTGAACGAGGCACATGTCTCAGAGAAGACCATAGTGAATCAGTTAGAGAAGATAGACAAAAGATTTTTTGAGGTGAACAGAATCACCTTTACTGATGATGAACTCCCCGAAGAAGGAGTCGGGCACAACATGTCTTTACACATGACTATTAAATGTGAGGGGCACTACGTAAAGCGAGTCATGGTTGATGGAGGCTCGAGCATAGATGTATGCCCTTTCTCCACTTTGCAAATCATGAAGATCAATACAGACAGAATCCGACCCAGCAATTTCCATATCCGAGCTTTTGATGGCTCAGCGAGAGATACCATTGGGAGATCAACCTCACCATGATGATTGGGCCGGTTGACTTTGAAATTGTCTTCCAGGTAGTGGACATGGACACTTCTTATAAATTTCTTCTTAGAAGGACATGGATCCATACGGCCCGAGCCGTGCCATCCACCTTACATCAAATGCTCAAATTAGAACATTACAGGAAAGAAACTATTGTTCACGGGGAAGACGAGTCCTCCGTTTATAAAGACCCGTTAATCCCCTGTATTGAGTCCACGGAAGGGTGTGAGTCCATTGTCTATCAGGATTTTGAAGTGGTTGCTGTGGACCATGTTGAGGAAGGAAGGCCCATTCTGCATCCTCGTCTTTTTGCCACATCTATGATGGTGGCTGCACTTATGTTGAGACAGGGTTATGAGCCAGGAAAAGGCTTGTGGGCATCATTGCAAGGATTTCAGAGCCCATTTCTCCGTTCAGTAACCAGGGTACTTTTGGTTTAGGCTTCAGGCCAACACAAGTAGACGAAGACAAAGCCAAGCACCACAAAAAACATGGATGGGTCTTGCAACAACCTATCCCTCACAGTTTCTACACTTTTGTCAAGCCACAACTCCAAGAAGGTCAAAATTCCTCGGCGCAGGAAAACATTGATGAAATTTGCCATGGTATCAGCCAGATGTTTTCTAAAGTGAATATGATCCAGGCTGGTGAAGGCACTAGTTGTGCTGATATGCAACTAATTGGCCCAGACACCATGCTCAACAATTGGGAAACAACTCATCTCCCCACAAGGAAGGGGTCTTGGTAGTTTGCTTTTGCAGGTTCTTTTTTGTATTTTGGGTTACTTTCAGGGTTGTAATCCAAACATCTCAGTATGATTGTTTTGTTTTGATGTTAACCCTTCTGTCCTTTAATATTCAACGAAATGCAGTTGAGTTTTGTATTAAATTTTGTATCTTTTCCTTTTCCTAATTCCAGTCATTTTGTTTCCATTTCAATTTTGTTAAGGTCGACTTTAATAACATGACATGCATGCGGAATTCACGCCCAGATCTTAAAAAGCTGTCTAATTTCGAAATAATGCATCAAGAGGTTTAATATGATGAAGATGACGCTGTTGAGGAAATAACATGAGAGTTGGAACAATTTGAAAATAAGCCTAAGCCCAACCTCAATGAAACTGAGTCCATTAATATCGGAAGTCATGAAGAAGTTAGAGAAACAAAGATAAGCATTCACACAAAACAAAAAACTAGAGATTCCTTGATTCAACTTTTATTTGAATACAGAGACGTGTTTGCTTGGTCTTATGATGATATGCCAGGTTTTAAGTGTCGATCTAGTGGCTCATAAGCTTACCATGCATCCTGATTTTCCACCAATACAACAAAAGCAACGAAAATTTAAAACGGACATGAGTGACAAAATCAAAGAGGAAATAATGAAGCAGTTGAGTGTTAATGTGGTCACAGCTGTCCGATACACCACCTGGGTGGAAAATGTTGTGCATGTTCCAAAGAAGGATGGAAAAACTAGAGTCTGTGTTGACTATAGAGACCTGAACAAAGCACGTCCAAAGGATAATTTTCCTTTTCCAAACATCTACATTCTTTAAGATAATTGCGCAAAGCATGAGATACAATCATTCATGGATTGCTATGTTGTCACCAGATTCTAATGGATGAGGATGGCGTAAAAAAGACTACTTTCACCACTCCATGGGGTACTTATTGTTACAGGGTCATGCCCTTCGATTTGAAGAATGCAGGGGAAACTTACATGAGGGCCATGACCACCATTTTCCATGACATGATGCACAAAGAGATTGAAGTACATGTCGATGATGTCATCATAAAATCAAAGACACAAGCTGATCATGTGCGCGATTTGAAAAAGTTCTTCGAACAGCTTCGAAGGTATGACCTTAAGCTTAATCCAGCCAAGTGTGCATTTGGGGTTCTATCTGGGAAACTCTTTGGTTTTATAGTCAGTCGGAGAGGCATCGAATTGGATCCATCTAAGATAAAGTCCATTCGAGATCTGCCACCCCTGAAGAAAAAAAAGGAAGTCATGAGTTTGCTCGGGAGGCTGAACTACATCAATAGGTTCATTGCTTAGCTCACAACCACATGCGAGCCCATCTTTAAGTTCTTGAAAAAGGATGTTTCTATCAAGTGGACGGATGATTGCCAAAAAGCTTTTGATAGGATCAAAGACTATCTGTCAACCCCCCCGTACTGGTCCCACCTGAACCTGGTAGGCCTTTGTTTTTATATCTATCGGTGATGGATAATTCCTTTGGATGCATTCTGGGGCAACATGATGGAACATGAAAAATAAGGAATAGGAAATCTATTATTTGAGCAAAAAGTTCACCAATTATGAGGTTAAGTACACCCTTTTAGAAAGGACGTGTTGTGCCTTGACTTGGATTGCTCAGAAGCTAAGGCATTATCTCCTAGCCTACACCACTTACCTCATATCCAGAATGGATCTTTTGAAGTACATCTTTCAAAAGTCAATGCTCACTGGCAGGCTCGCAAAATGGCATATTCTGCTCACAGAGTTCGACATTGTCTATGTCACTCGCACCGCAATGGAAGCATAGGCTTTGGCAGATTATTTGGCAGATTATTTGGCAGAGAATCTAGTTGACGATGATTACAAGCCACTGAGCACATACTTCCCAGATGAAGAGGTCAACTCAATAGAGGAAATAGTTCCAAATGATAGCCATGTATGGAAAATGTATTTTGATGGGGCTGTCAATATCAAAGGAGTTGGGATCGTGGCAATGCTCATCTCACCTATCGGAAAATATTACCCTGCAACATCCCGACTTTGTATCTTCTGTACCAATAATATGGAAGAATATGAAGCTTGTATCATGGGTCTGAAAATGGCCCTCGATCTGGATGTGCATGAACTATTGGTTATGGGAGATTCTGATTTGCTTATCCGGCAAGCCCAAGGTGAAAGGGAGACTCGAGACATCAAACTTAATCCATACAGACAATGTGTGCAAGACCTGAGAAAAAGATTCAAATCCATCGAGTTCAGGTAAATTCCCAGGTTTCATAACGAGCTAGCCGACGCCTTGGCTACCTTAGCCTCGATGCTCCCTTATCCAGGTAACACTCATATTGATCCATTAGAAATCCAAGTTCAGAATCAACACGGTTACTGCAATACTATTGAGACAGAACCAGATGTGAACCATGGTATCATGACATAAAACAATTCCTGAAAACAAGGGAATACCTAGAGCATGCCAAGGCAGATCAAAAAAGAACTATAAGGTGGCTCGCCGACGGTTTCTTCCTGAATGGGGAAATTTTGTACCAAAGGACCCCAGATTTGAACTTGTTGAGATGCATAGATGCCACAAAAGCTGAGCGGATCATGAGTGAAGTGCATCAGGGGGTATGCGGACCACACATGAATGGATATGTTTTGGAAAAGAAGATTCTTTGAGCAGGGTATTATTGGCTTACTATGGAGCGAGATTGCTTCAATTTTGTTCGCAAGTGTCACCAATACCAAATTCATGGTGACTTGATTCACTCGCCACCTTCAGAGTTGCATCCTATGTCCTCCCCTTGGCCTTTTGTTGCTTGGGGAATGGATTTAATTGGGCCAATCGAGCCAAAGGCTTCAAATGAGCATAGATTCATTTTGGTTGCAATTGATTACTTCACCAAATTGGTGGAGGCCATCACTTTCAAAGCAGTCACCAAGAAAGCAGTGGTAGACTTTGTTCATTCCAACATCATCTGTCGCTTTGATATCCCAAAGACCATTATCACTGACAATGCAGCCAATCTAAATAGTCATTTGATGAAGGAGGTATGCGAGCAATTTAAAATTATACATCGCCATCCTACCCTTTACCGGCCAAATGCCAATAGAGCCGTTGAAGCGGTGAACAAGAACATCAAAAAGATTCTTAGGAAGATGATCCAAGGTTCCAGACAATGGCATGAAAAGTTGCCTTTTGCTCTTTTAGGGTACCGTACGATTGCTCGCACATCTGTTGGTGCAACTCCTTATATTTTGGTATATGGAACGAAAGTTGTAATACCGGCTGAAGTCGAAATCTCTTCGGATCATTGTGGAGTCGCAGATTGAAGATACAGAATGGGTAAATACCCGATTATAACAACTAATGATGATTGATGAAAAATGGCTAGCAGCGATGTGTTTTGGCCAGTTATACCAGCAAAGAATGGCATGCGCAAGAAAGTGCGTCCAAGGCACTTCGAGGTAGGCCAACTCGTTCTGAAATGCATTCTTCCACACCAAGTAGAAGCTAAAGGAAAGTTCTCCCCAAACTGGCAAGGACCCTACATCATCAAGAAAGTGTTACCAAAAGGGGCCTTGCACTTGGTAGATGAAGAAGGACGGGTACCAGACATGACTATTAATGCAGATGCAGTCAAAAGATATTATGTCTGATATATACCACTGCGGAACTTTCACGCATGATTTTCTCATAATCGAGATGAAGAAGTCTATCATTGCTCACTATTCCAAATAGGTGTCACCCTTTTGTTAAACCATTTTGAGCTATATTTGTGTCACAACCCGATTTTCCCTCCGAAAGGTATCGTGACGGCACCTAGTCTCTACGACTAGGTAAGCCTAAATTTGAGGAAATGATAGAATCAATAAAATAAGGATAGGATAGAACTTAAGTAGATATAACATAGTTGCTCAGCATGTACAATTTCACTTCCCAAAACCCAGAATGTCACGACAGTCACAAGCTCTGTACTAAATATAGCTCTATACAATTAAATAGTGGAAAATACAATAGTCCTCTATGACTATACTAGAGTAGAAGGGTACTCGTGAGATTTTGCGGACGCAGCAGAATTACCTCGCGGTCTCCTGGCAGCTGCTAGAACGACTCCTAGCCACGATATTGGGTGCTGGTACCTGGATCTGCAGATGGAAAACATGCACAGGAAAGGGAATGAATACTCCACAATTGATATCCAGTAAGTTCCAAGCCTAACCCCAGTCAAGTGGTGACGAGTTCGGGTTAAGGCTCTACTAGAGGATTATAGTAAAAACAGTTTAAAATTTGAAAGAGAGATGTAATAAGCTAAAGCACAACAGTAAAAATAATGAGCTAAAAGAAAATAATAACAGGGAGCCCTCAGCTCAGCACAACTAATCTCACAACAACAAATATACAATGCAGTATAGGGCGAAAGCTCCTGCAATCTCGTCTGTAGTCCCAAATTAAATATGCAATGGAGTACAGGGGGAAAGCTCTGGGAATCTCGTTCGTAATCCCAATTTAAATATGCAATGCAGTACAGGGGGAAAGCTCCCGAAATCTCGTCTGTAGTCCCAATTTAAATATGCAATGCAGTACAGGGGGAAAGCTCCCGGAATCTCGTCCGTAGTCCCAATTTGCAAATGCGAAAAAATACCGGATATAGTTTATTTTAACAGTTCAAGAAAAGATCGTAGGCAAGAGTACGGATAAAACTACCTAAACATGGTGCACATAGTGACAATTAGGAGAAATTCGAGTAAAACGGGTAGACATGCTCCTTCCTAATCTAAACTACACAGTTAGTACATGAAACAGTGAAATAGGAATAAAAGTTATGTATGTCATGGAAAGAAAAATGGGGTTTTAGCAACACTGGCCTGTGTACACACTTTTCAGCTCGCGTACACGACGCCCATATAACAATATAATATCAAAATAATCTAAAGGGGAAGTCCCCAACACAGAGTTAGGCAAGCCACTTACCTCGACTGTGCTACTCAACTCAAAACCACGCTCTTGCCACGAGTATCCGACTCCGGGTGGCCCAAATCTAATCAATTCGATTGCATAATGTAAATATCACTTTAAGGAATCAAAATAGCTAAATAGTTCGAAGCTAATACGCGAAATTAGGAAATTTGCCCAAGAAGTCCTCCGGGCCCACGTCTCAGAATCGGGTAAGAATTATAAATTCCGGACACTCATTAACTCACGAGTCTAACCATATAAGAATTACTCAAATCGGATGTCAAAATCCCAATCAAAACTCAAGAATTCGGCCTACGAAGTTTATCCAACTTTTTCCCAAATCTTTCCACCAAAATTTCGAATTTAAGGCTAGATTAAAGAGTATAATCATGGAAATTAGTCTAAATCGGGTAGAAATCACTTACCCAAGTTGCCCAGGTGCAAAACCCTCCAAATATCGCACTTCCCGAGCTCTCAAGTTCAAAAATATGAAAATAGTTCAAACCCTCGAATTTGGGTCTTTAAATGTTCTGCCAGTTATTAGCTCTATGCGATCGTGAAGGGTATTCCAACACGCACCTAAAATTCCACTATGCAAATTCAGCGTACAGCTCGCGATCGCAAACATTATCTAGCCAAAACTACGTGATCGCGGTTGGCTTCACGTGACCGCGTAGAACAACACTCAAAACTTCTGCATGCCTAAGGTATTCTATGCGATCGCGACATGGGCTATGCGAACGCGGAGACTAGACTAATCAAACACTGTGACCGCGGCACAGCTTGTGCGATCGCATATAACAAATTTCTTGCCTGCGTCAGCTTACCCTATGCGATCGCGGATGAACTCACGCGATCGCGATGAACAAAAGACTGCTGCTGTAAAACAAGAAAAACCAGCAAGAAGCTTAAGGCTAAATTTTCCCATTTGGGCACCCAAAACACACCCAAGGCCCCCGGGACCTCAACGAAACCTACCAACCAATCCTAATACCTCATTCAAACTTAGTCGAGCCTTCAAAACACCTATTATAACATCAAAATCATCATTTATGCATAAATTCAAGCCTATGAACTTATGCGATTTCCAAAATCTATATCTGATGCCGAAACACGTCAAAACTCATCCGAATGACCTCAAATATTACACACGGGTCATAAATGACACCACGGACCTGCTGCCACTCCTGGAATTTCATTCCGAGCCCGATATCAAAATTTTACCTTTCGGCCGAAATCGTCGAAATTCTAACTTTTGCCAACTCAAGCCTAACTCTGCTACAGACCTCGAAAACATATTCCGAACACGCTCCTAACCCCGAAATCACCCAAAGGAGCTAACGGAGTCGACAAAATTCCATTCCGGATCTGTCTTCACATAGTTGTAACTACGACCCGATTTCTAAAGCTTAAATTCACATTTAAGGACTATGTGTCCTAAATCCCTCTGAATTTCACCACTCAACATTCCGACAAGTTCCAAAAGTAGAAATAGACATGGAAGAAGAAGTTAGGGCGCTAACTCTCAAAACGATCGACCGGGTCATTACAATTTGTCTTCTTTGTTTTCCACTTTTTGGAACCTGTGTACTTACAAAAAAAACAAAAGAAAGAAAAGAAAAGAAAAAAAAGAAGTCAAACAACAAATCTTCTGAGTCATTGAACTACGTCCGACCTGATTTCGAAAGGATACGTAGGCAACCTTACCCTTTGTTCGGTCCCATCACAACAAAAAATCCATATTCCCAATACTCCAAAACTGGGGCAGAAGTTTGGTTTATTTTACGGTTTTTTTTATAGAAACGATTCCAAAAGTTGTAATTCAGTTCAAGGATCTTTTCGCTTTCTCCCTGTTAAGAACTTCTGATCGATCTTTGAAAATATTTGAAGTCCCCATTCCAGGGTCATTGGGCAACCTTCCGCATGTTGTATCTCAGTTAAAAAAAAATAAAAAAAATGAGAGAGTCTTATTGGTGAAAACACGTATGGGAAGTGTAAGGCGACAATGAGCAGAAAAATGAGAGAGTTTTATTGGTGAAAACCCAAATAGGCACCATAAGGTGACGGTGAGTAGAGAAATGAAAGAGGTCAGTTAGCGAAAATCCGCAAAGAGCGCTACTAGCCGAATGAGGCTTTTGAATACTTTGACATGAGCACAACCAAAATAGTTTCAAGATGAATATTTGCGACGGATTTTGAGAATTGGACACCTTAGAAGGATCAGGCGTCCAGTCCAAAATGCATGTTATGATTCATTGAAGTCGGCACATACCTCCAAATAAGTCTCCCTATTCCTTTTCCCCAAAGGGACACCTTTTGTTTAAACACAATTCTATTTCACTTTCAATTATTCTTTTGTTTTTACCCATAATTTTTCTGTGAGTCTTTCGGTCTAATCTTGAATCAAAATTGAAGCAAAGAAATGGATGCAAAACTGGCTACAGTTTCCCTGTAATATCGAGCACAATTTGGGGCATATATGGCATTGACGAAGGCAGGATCCATTTGTGATCTCATTTGATAAGGCGAACAAAGTGTCTCAAAGAAACTGAAAAGTTCGCCTAAGCAAGACATGCTTTATGCAAAAAGTTGATAAGCACTACGGACACAAACTGGTACTAGGTGCAAGACAACTGAGTTTGATTTCAAAGGGAAAAATTTACTTCCCTTAGGGATAAGGGTTAGCGGTACCATGGACATCCGAAGTATGAAACAGTCAGGGGCAATGTCGGAAAACAAGGTCTCCAGAATGCAAAACAGAGTATCCGAGCACCTCGGTACCACACTGATAGAATCAGTTCTTCAACGGCGGAGTGGCCGTGAATTGAAATTACAACAGGGGATCAAGGCCACAAACCAACCACCACTTTGAAAACTCACAAATTTTTCCTTCTTTGAAGTAGGAACAAAGAAGTGCAGAATGGCAATTCTCAAAAGATGAATGTCACCAAACGTAAGCTCCTTAAAATCACCATTTTTCTTTTATTTTCAGCATGCATCACTATTGTCCATACCTCCCATTTTCGTAGCTTAACTCAGGTAGAACCTTTTCACCTAGGGGGATCCAGATCATAGTTCAGGGTAGAAATACTCTTTGCTCAGGGTGTTTCACGTAGCTTAACTCAGGTAGAACCTTTTCACCTAGGGGGATCCAGCTCATATTTCCGGGTATAAGTACTCTTCACTCAGGTTGTTTTATATAGCTTAACTCAGGTAGAACCGTTTAGCCTAGGGGGATCCAACTCATAGTTCCGGGTAGAAGTACTCTTCACTTAGGTTGTTTTACGTAGCTTAACTCAGACAGAACATTTTTGCCTAGAGGGATCCAACTCATAGTTTTGGGTAGAAGTACTTTTTGCTCAGGCTTGTTTTACGTTAGCTTAACTCAGGTAGAACCCTTTTCGCGTAAGAGGGATTCAACACTTTATCAGTAATACAAGGTGCCAAACCCTAGTTACACTCCTTTCAGTAATACAGGGTGCCAACCCCTGGTTACACTCTTGTCAATAATACAGGGTACCAACCCCTAGTTACATTCCATCTCAGTAATACAAGGTGCCAAAACCTAGTTACACTTCTTTCAGTACTACAGGGTACCAATCCCTAGTTACATTCCTTTCAGTATACACGGTACCAACCCCTGGTTACATTCCTTTCAGTAATACAGGGTACCAACCCCTGGTTACATTTCTTCCAGTAATACAGGGTATCAATCCCTGGTTACATTCCTTTCTAGTGATACAGGGTATCAACCCCTGGTTACATGCCTCCTCAGTAATACAGGGTACCAACTCCTGGTTACATTCCATCTCAGTAATACAGGGTGTCAACCCCTGGTTACACTTCTTTCAATAATACAGGGTACCAACCCCTGGTTACATTCTTTTCAGTAATACAGGGTGCCAACCCCTGGTTAGATTCCTTTCTAGTGATACAAGGTACCAACCCCTGGTTACATTCCTCCTCAGTAATACAGGGTGCCAACCCCTGGTTACATTTCTTCCTAGTGATACAGGGCGCTAACCTCTGGTTACATTTCTTTTCAGTAATATAGGGTACCAACCCCTGGTTATATCTGTTCCCATTGATACAGGATACCAACCCATAATTACACTCATTTTTGGTGATACAGGGTGCTAGCCCCTGGTTACATTTCCTTTCAATAATATAGGATACTATGCTCTAATTTCATTTCCTATGATAACACAGGGTACTACCCCGTGGTAGCGTATCCTCACATAGCTAGTTTATACTACTGTCTTTGTCTTTATTTCAGTAAATTAGATAGTTTATAGCTTTCTCTAATAACTCACAAAATTTTCCTAGTGCTAGACTGGACGGAAAATTTTTGTTCGTTTTGTTCGTGTTGGATGGATTTGCTGGACCGTGCCATAAAGCACATATTGCAGAGATTAAAGCTTGCAATTTCAGTTCTCATCATAAGAAAGAAGATTGTTGATCATAAGACAGTTTGAGTTAGTTTCGATGAGGTGGAAGCAACTCGGCGTCTCAAGATTCATCTTCTCAAATTTTGAGGAGGAAATCAAGAAATAGAGAATGAGCCATAATCTTTTATTCAAAAAGGCATCAAGATCCAATCTAAGGTCAACACAAGCGAGCAGGTCAAGAATCAAGATTCGACTCCAGAAGACACATAGATAGAAATTTTGTACTCTTAGTTTGCAGACATATTTAGTGCTCTTATCTTTTTCTTTTGATGTAAGAAGCGAGTAACAGTAACAGTAACAACACCATCAGCAGAAGCAGCAACAGTCTTAACTCCAGTGTCCGGTAGTCCCAGCTACCAAAATTTTCCATGAACTACACTGACCTGATTCTTTTATAGCCAAGGATATGTAGGCAACCTCGAAAGCAAGGTTCAGTCACTTTTTTAAAAAAATGATTTCATTGGAGTATTATGTGAGCAAAAATTAGCCACGACATTCACTTTTCTCTGCACGAAAACTCTTCATGTTCTCGAGCAAAGAGGGGCAGCTGTGAGTACCTAATTTTTGCTCGCTTCGAATTCTCCTACAAATACTAATTTTTGGATGATTTTTAGTTATTTATGCATTTTTATTTGCATTCCTTCATTAAAATACCAAAAATACTTTTTACCTTTTATTTGTATATTTTAGTTTGCATCTTTAAATTATATATACCAATAAGATTTTCCTTTTACTTGTATATTTTCTTTAGGACTAAATAAGATAATTAGGGGGTTAAGGCATTGTGTTAGTGTATTCTAATTGAAATTGAGCCAAAATTGGCCTAAATTAGAAGCCCAAAGAGACACAGATCCGGTCCAAATGGGACGGCTATGGGAGGGTCCAAACGATGTAGTTTTAGACTGAAACTACGTCGCTTTGGTTAAGTAACCAAGATCAAATATTATCCTTTTATTATCCTTGATCCAATAGCCCAGAATCGATCTAGCTAGTGGTACATAAGTCTCTAAAAATCATAATTTTGCAATTTTTGCAAACCTTATAGCCTCCTTATCTCTCTCTCTTCTCTCTCCTTCATCTCTGTCGCCGCCACTCCCTTCACAGCGGCGGCGCCCGCCGGAATTCGCCACCTGCGGAGGCCACCCTCCAAATGACACCAAAATCTCACTATCTCCTCCTCTCACTCCCCTCATTCCAAATCCATGAACCAAATCTTTCAAATCTCCACCAATCTCCATAAATCTACAAAAAACCGGAAAAAAAAAAACCCTAGCCTCTTTTGTCCCCAAATTGATAAAGTTCCACGCCTTATTTTCACATAAAACTTGCTTATACGTGTATGTCTTGTTTGGTTCTATCTCTTTGTGTTAGTTTCAAGTCCAAACTCCAACGATCGAAATTCCACCGTCTACCGCTGCCCGCAGCCTTTGCCACCACCACGGCTTCTCCGTCTTAGTTTTTTTCAACTCAAAGGCGCTTGTTTCTTTTTGGAAAGATGCGAGAACCTATTGGTTTAGCGTCTACCAAGAAAAAACATGCTCCTCGGTGTTGGAAAGCCACCACTTGACATCCTCGGCATCGTCTCGTTGCTCGATTCAACGTCGAATGTCTCAAAATTTGGTATAAACTCGAACTCAAAACCTTTCTTCCATGTTTCTGATTTTTGTTTCACCACTGTTCTATCATAGTTATTTGTAGTGTATATTTTTCTAGCAATCCTTTGATTCTCGCCTTTGTTGATTACATTAGTTTGTCTCATTAGTAACATGTTTGTGTTTTACTTTAAGTCATTAAGTTTGAATTATGTTTTCTTATTTTGCTTTAGTTTAAACTACTAAGTTCTGTTAAGCCTTCACTAGCCAATACTTGTATTTGCTTAATCCTTAAGTTCTGGTTCTTTTTTATTGATTAATAAGTCAATATTAAGGTTTGGTTACATGTTTATGTTTGTGGTATTTTAACTAAGTTCTAGTTATATGTTTTGGTTTGAAGCAACTAAGTTTGGTATTAATTGTCTTAAAGTTGAAGAGTAGATAAGTAATCATGTATTAGGGTGCATTAGAAGGTTACTTTTTAGGACTAGAGTGGCTGAAAGTACACTTTCCTCCATGTTTTTACCGTTTTAGCTGGTTTGGACTATCCTTCCCTTTTGGACTGTCCTTGGAAAGACTATTAGCACACAAAAGTATGTCTTTTTGGCAGGTATTTGGTAGCAAAAGTTAGTCCTTTTGGACAGATTTTGGTAACCAAAATCTGTCCAAAAGGTACTTTTATTTCCTACTTAAGAGTTCATTTTGAAAAAAACAATAGGACAATCTGGATATCTTTTTTTCTGAATAAATAGTTTGATAACTTAATCACCTTTATTAATTAATTTAAATGCTAGGCAACTAGTAAGTGCACTTTAAATTTTTTTCACTGATTGGCTTGTGTAGTATGATGTTAACATTCAATAAATTAATTCAACAACCTTATATTATATCCAATAGCTTTAATTATTTTTTAATTGAATTAATCATTTGCTAAAATCGCGGAGTCGCTTGCGTAGCATGATGTTAATATTTAATTAATTTTTTCAAATGTAGTAATTCTCCCAAAAGTCATAGCGTGCTAATAATTCTATGTCATGACTGCGATTTCGCTTGCGTAGCGCTGTTATGACAAAATTAATAAAATTCTTCTCGGTCGCATATTCGTTTGCGTGGTGCGGTTAGGACAATTTAATATTATTCAAATCATTCTTCAATAATTTAAAGAAATAAAAGTGGATAGGTAAAACATAAAAAACATATATATCATAGTCTGTCCAAAATTAATTCAAGCCAAGTTTTAAGTCAATAAAGCGACCGTGCTAGAACCATGGGACTCGGGGAATGCCTGTCCCGACCCAAAACCCGCTAAGGTCATGATGGCGCCCGACACCATTGTCAGGCAAGCCAACATTTCAATAGATAATTAAAATTCTTATTTTAGTATTTTGAAATCGTTACTTTTCATTTTATTTTTTTTATTTTTACAATGATCAATAAAATCTACCGAGTAAATAGTGATGTTTTAACAATGTATTTAACAAATACATCCCAAAATCATCTCAGGACCCGGTGTCACAAATGCATGAGCAACATTTCTAGGAAGTATACATGTGAAACAATATTTTTCCGGAATACAAACTGGACAAAGAAATAAAAAGTACAATATGATACATCTGAAGGAGACTTTGCCGGCTGCAGGTCGTCTCGAGAGGTGCAGCTCACCCAAGTCCCCATATCAACTATGCCACTACGCCAAGCGGGACCACTAGATATACATGTACCTGTGCAATAAAAATGCACAACAAGTGTAGTATGAGTACAAAAACAACGTGTACTTAGTAAGTATCCCGCCTAACCTCGAAGAGGTAGTGACGAGAGGTCGACTTTGACACTTGCTAGAGGTCAATTTAATATAAACAAGTGTGATGCTAAATACAGATGTTATAATCAGATAACAAATAACAACAGGAAAGGATAACTTATTCCATCAAGTATAAATCTCAGTTTCTGTCATTTCAGTTAACAACTCATATCTTAAGGCAATTAAACAGTTCAAATCACAGATGGTATCCAGCAAATATCATGTGCAGGAAATGCCGAGGGTCGACCGGCCTGAACCAACATAAATGTAAATTGTGCACTGCCGAAGGGTCGAACGGCGCGAACCATAGATACATCTATTAACCTTCTTTGGCGTATGTCCCTCTCCCATGAGATTAGTGGAAGAATACCCCGCTCGCGGAATATAAATTGTGAAGCGGTCACACATAAGCATGCACATTCAAACAGACCACCCCGACTATATCGGGAAAACAATTACCCAAGAAAAATGAAAATTTCTCTTTTAATGGTCACAAAGATAGTATTTAAAATTTTTCTAGAAATTCATTTGCCAAGTTCGATAAGGTTAAAACAATTTAATTTCATCAGTAAAGCTACAAGTACGGCAAATAAAACATGTTTTTGGTTCCTAGACTACCCGGACATAAGCATAATAGTAGCTACGCACGGATTCTCGTCACTTCGTGCATACGTATCCCCCCCAAAAATAGTAGCACATATTTAATTATTTCACCTATGGGGACAATTCCCTCTTACATGGTTAGAAAGGAGACTTACCTCGCTCTGAAGATCCATAACCAGCCTCAAAGCCCTTCCGACGACTCACATTGATGCACCACGCCCAAAACTAACCAAATAACGGGCAAACCAATGAAAATATACTTTAATACTTATATCAATTCAATTTGTATAAATTCCAAACTCTGGTCGGAAAGTCGATACAATCACCCTCAGGCCCACGTGCCCGGGTTCAAAATTTTTTTTGAAGATAAAGGTACCCATAACTTTACGAACTCAAATATATAATTTTCTCTAAATTCCATGCCCAAATTTGTGGTCAAAGTCCAAAAATACACATTCTAGGTCTTTCTTCAAAATCCCAAATTTTTTACTAATTTCCATGACCAAATCTATATACAAATCTTGTATTTAACTTGAAATGAATAGAAACAACTTACCTTGACATAGATGACGAAAATCCCCACTTGAAGCTCTCCAAAAATCGCTTAACCAAGAGAAAAATGAAGAGAAATGGCCAGCTCCCATCTTTAAAAGACACTGCCCAACGATCCCTCGCACCTGCGGTCACTTGACTGCTTCTGCGGTTCCGTAGGCGCAGACCCGTCACCGCTTCTGCGGTCCAGGGCTCCTGGCCCATTCCCGCTTCTACGCTTACAAATCCGCAGGTGTGGTCTCGCTTCTGCGGCGAGCCAACCGCATCTGCGGTACAAGTCCTAGCCAGCCACCTTCGCTTCTGCGGAACCAAGGCCGCTTCTGAGGCTCCGCACCTGCGGCCAGAGCCTCGCAGATGCGGTCACACCAGACACCAGCAACCTCAGCCTTTCTCAAATTCCAAATTCAATCCGTTAACCACCCGGAATCCACCCAAGACCCCCGGGACCCTGTCCAATCACACCAACATGTTTCAAAACATAATGCGGACTTGCTCGAGGCCTCAAATCACATCAAACAACGCCAAAACAATGGATCGTATCACAATTCAATCTTTATGAACTTTGAAATTTCCAACTTCTACATTCGATGCCGAAACCTATCAATCACGTCCGATTGATCCCAAATTTTGCACACAAGTCACATTCAACATTACGGACCCTACCACAAATTTCAGAATTGGTATCCATCCGCGATATCAAAAGTTTCACTTCCGGTCAGACTTCTTAAATACCTTCAAATTTCTAACTTTAGCCAAATGACTCCAAAATGACCTACGGACCACCGAATTCACTTCCGATCGCGCTCCTAACACAAGAATCACCATACGGAGCTATTTCTAGTCTCGGAATCCCAAACGGACATTAATAACACTGAAATGCACTTCAACCCAGACTTATGAAATTGCTTCTAAAATACTAACTTCCACAATACGCGCCGAAACGCTCCCGGGTCATCCAAAACCTGCTCCGAACATACGCCTAAGTCTGGAATCATCATACAAACTTGCTGGAACCTTCAAATCCTGATTCTGAGGTCGTTTACTCAAAAATCCAATCTTAGTCAATTCTTCCAACTTAAGGCTTTTGAAATGAGAACTTTCTCTCCAATTCGACTCCGAACTTCCCAAAATTCAATCCCGACCACACCTACTAGTCATAATACCTGAAATGAAGCTGCTCATGGCCTTAAACCGCTAAACGACGCGCTAGAGCCCAAATCGACCGGTCGGGTTGTTACATTCTCTCCCACTTAAACATACGTTCGTCCTCGAACGTGCTAAGAACTGCTCTGGGGTCATCAGAAATCATTGTTTAACTGCGTGCACCTATCTATGATGCTATCACTCAGCTGAGCACATTAGCTCGATCAAATCCAAAGATATCCTCCTTTATCCATACAATAAGCTCATAACCCAGTTCCAACTCCCAAAATTCTCTGCCAGGCTTGTTTCCAATACATGAACGTCGAATCAATCATTACACGAGGTACCAGAACATGATTGAATGCCTTAGCTGAATTAGCACCATACACCGCATAATTCATCATTTAACCATTATGACATTCCCTGATCTTAATAGCCAAAATTCCACGAATCTGATGCTCCCAATGCATCTCATGACATATATAGGTCTTGCTATAACATTTACGATACCACCACAACAGAGGAGGTGTGTAGAAATTTATAACGAACTGTAGAGTTAACCAATCATTGAATCTCTCCTCTTAACTAGAACCATCACCTCATTATGAACCAAACAATGGTATGTGTTCTTTAATATACTTCACATAATCTTATCGCACTGATCCCTGGTCCAATAATCTCGTCTCACCCAATATGAACTGCTCAGACAACAAGTCACCCCAGACATGACCAACAGTCTCACATGATGCCACAACGCGCCAATATGCCATAACTCGAACATGATACATAAAGAAATGACTCAGGAAAGGACTACTCAACTCACGCAACTATTATGAACTTTTCTCAGAAAATAGAAAGCAAAACACAAGAAAATAGATATAGGGAACAATACTCAACTTCATGCTGTTGCGGCGCGCAACCCGATCCAAATAACATGCCTGTGGCGGCGTGCCACCCGATCCAAACAACATAACCGTGGCGGCGTGCCACCCGATCCACACATGAAATTCACATAAGGAGATACACAACGAGCTAAATTTCTCATTACCACAAAATATCGAATATCGCTCACAAGCACGCTAAGTGCATAATACCCTCCTGGGGAGACTGATAGAGCCATACGCTACAAAACTCAAGCAAAACTGAGGTGTGATATATATATATATATATATATATATATATATATATATATATAAACACACACACATACACACTCTGAATCTCAAGAGTTATCCTGCTCACATAACATGATCACTACGCGGAACCTCAACACATAAGAAATTGTCAAGCTGTTGCACAACTCACACGGTACAATCATAATATTACCTGAAATGAACGATGATTGATGTGTGGCTAGAATTCATAGTTTTAAGCATTATATACCTTGCATTTTATGTGCTTTTGTGATA
>ML401608.1:3042-31057 GCA_005239525.1 Nicotiana knightiana
CATCAACCTTCGTGCTTTTAAATATAAATCATGGCACGGCATCAACCTTCGTGCTTTTAAATATAAATCATGGCACGGCATCACCCTTCATGCTTTTACTCTCTTCCTCACTATGCAATGTATGATATAATCAATGTAAATCATGGCACGGCATCACCTTTCATGATTTTACTCTCTTCCTCACTATGCAATGTATGATGTAATCAAGGTAAATCATGGCACGACATCACCCTTCGTGCTTTTACTCTCTTCCTCACTATGCAATGTATGATGTAATCAAAATGGAAAGGAATGCAGCATAGTGGAATCACAAATCATGATCACCCGGCAAGGGGAAAATATCAGTCATTATCATAACAAATTGCCCGACAAGGTTCTCAGCTACAACCAACCTTTTCAAGTAAATCCTTTACAGTTGGTCCCTCAATAGGACCATTACATCACAAGTTCATCAACGAGGATTTTCAACAACAATCAACTTACAAGGAGAGATAAATTCATAATACAATGGATTTTGAAGTAAGGACAAGAATTTCATAAAAAATGGACTCACGGGCTGGCTTGACACACAATGCATAGGTACTCGTCACCTCACCTATGCATTGGACTTGATAAACACTTAGCACATAGCCTGCGATACCTATTACCTCACCAAAGTTAGACAAGACACTTACCTCGAGTCCAAAAAATAGCAATCAAGCCTCTAACACCGCCTTTCCTTTGAAATTCAACTCCGGAACAACAATATCTTAGAAGACCAGGTCGTTTGCCCTTAATAATGGAGGAAAATCGCCCAAGGAAGAAGAAGGAAAGTGAGAAAATGGGTTTAAAACCCGTATATAAAACACACTGCCTGGACAGTGATTCCGCACCTACGGCTCAGGGACAACACTTGCGGTCTCGCACCTGCGGAAATGGGCTGGGGAGCCTGGGCCCGCACTTGCGGAGTGGAGACCGCACCTTCAGCTCCGCTCCTGCGAAATATTTTCCGCACTTGTGATAATTGGCAAGGCCATTGGGTGATTGCACTTGTGACTGGGCAAACCGCACCTGCGGTAACACCAAAACAAGTGCACCTGCAGCCATGTTTTGCTGGTTTTTAGCCCCTTTAGGTGCCTGGAAGGCACCTGGGCCCACCCGAGCCCTAGTCCAAATATAGCAACGAGTCCCAAATCATAATAGACTCACTCGAGCCTTTGCAACACCCAAAACAACGCTAAAACTCAAAATCACACCCCCAAACCCCAAGAACCAAACTTAGGAACTTTAAGTTTTCTATACTTCGCTAACAATGTGCCGAACTGGCCTATACAACTCTGAATGACACCAAATGTGACGACCCGGTCGGTCGTCTTAACTTAAGAATTAACGCCCCAATCCCCTGTTTACTATTTTCCCCAAATCTATTTCTGCTTAATTGAATTGCCGGGACGTTCGGTTTTAAAGTTTCGGAGAGTTGTGGAAAGTTGCCCGTAGTCAGAGCAGTGTGAAGACAGCCTCGAAATGGAAATTCGATGGTTCTGTTAGGTGATTTTGGAGTTGGGAGCGTGTTCGGAATGTATTTTGGAAATCTGTAGCTCGTTTAGGCTTGAAATGCCGAAGTTTGAATTTCTGATGTTTCCGGTCTGATAGTGAATTTTTGATCTGAGGGTCGGAATGGAAGTTCGGAAGTTTCAGTAGTTCTGTCATGTAATTTGGGATGTGTGTGCAAAATTTGAGGTCATTCAGATAAGGTTAGACGTGTTTCGGCGTCGGATGTGAATCTACAATTTCCTAAGTTCCTAGGCTTGAATCTTTGCATAAATGATGATTTTGATGTTATGAGCCGTGTTTTTAAGGCTCGACCTACTTCAAATGAGGTGTTAGGGTTGGTTGGTGGTTTTGGTTGAGGTCCCGGGGGCCTCGGGGTTGTTTCAGATGCTTAATGAGTGAGAATTTGGACAGTGTTGCTGCTGAACCAGACACCTTCTGGTGTCTTCGCACCTGCGAAGTTTTTTCCGCAAGGGCGACCTCGCAAGCGCGGTGGCCTTGATCGCAGGTTCGATAGGGGAGCCTTGACCAGTGGTCGCAGGTGCGACCTTGGTTCTGCAGGTGCGGGACCGCAGGTGCGACCAATACGATCGCAGGTGCGGCCCCTGTGCATTTAAGTGACATCCGCAGCTGCAATGCTTTTTTCGTAGGTGCGGTATCGCAAGTGCGAATTTAGGCACCGCAGGTGTGACAATCCCTGTTAATATTCAAAAGATCCGAGGTTTTTGTTATTTCAGAATTTTAGAATTTTGCAGCTCGGGAGAGGCGATTCCTTTGGAAAATTTCGATTGGGTATTCGAGGTTAGTGATTTATAACCATCTTAGTCTAATTTCCATGTTCCTAATCTTAAATTTCACCCTTAAATTCTAGATTATTAGTTGAAATTGGAGGAAAATGGAAGAAACTTCCTAGACCAAACTTTGGGGGTTTGATTGGGTATTTGACCCTAGATTTGAGATATTTTCATATGGTTAGACTCGTGAGTGAATAAGGGTTCGGAAAATATAACTTTTACCCGATTCTGAGTCGTGGGCCCGAGGGGCATTTTGGTCATTTTACATAATTTCACGCTTTAGCTTGAATTAAACAGTATGATCAGTTGCATGAGATGTTATTTACGATATGTTATCGAATTTTTATAGATTTGGGCCATTTGGAGTCAGATACTCGTGGAAAATGTGTGGTTTCATGTTGATTTTGAGCCGGTGCGAGGTAAGTGGCTTGTCTAACTTTGTGTGGGGGACCTTACCTCTTAGGATGTGATATTTGGTTATTAAATGCCTTGTACGTGAGGCGACGAGCGCGTACTTTTGCTAATTGTTGAAAATCCGTTTTCACTTTAAATATTTAGCATGAGTTTCTTTCTTACCTGTTTTATTTTAAATTGCAAATATAGTCTAGGTTAGTTTAGAGAATCATGCCTAGTTTCCTGAATTGCTTATTTGATTAAATTGCCTTAATTGCACTACGCGAAGCATGTTAGACTAAAAATAATTACTTGTTGCCTTGTATTTTTGCACTTTAATTCTGCACATCTTCTTGTTGTGCCTGCATATTTATTTTGGGACTACGAAACGCTATTCCGGGAGATCCCCCTGCATATTTACTTTGGGACTACGGGACGGTATCCCGTGAGATCCCCCTGCATATTTATTTTGGGACTACGAAACGCTATTCCGGGAGATCCCCCTGCATATTTACTTTGGGACTACGGGACGGTATCCCGTGAGATCCCCCTGCATATTTATTTTGGGACTACGAAACGCTATTCCGGGAGATCCCCCTGCATATTTACTTTGGGACTACGGGACGGTATCCCGTGAGATCCCCCTGCATATTTATTTTGGGACTACGGAACGCTATTCCGGGAGATCCCCCTACATATTTACTTTGAGACTACGGGACGGTATCCTGGGAGATCCCTCTGCACATTGATAGTTGGACTACGGGACGGTATCCCGGGAGATCCTTCGGATATACATGTGATGGACTACGGGACGGTATCCCGGGAGATCCACTAGAATAACTTGTTGCCTTGTATTTTTGCACTTTAAATCTGAATGTCTTCTTGTTGTGGCTGCATATTTACTTTGGAACTACGGGACGGTATCCCGGGAGATCCACTAGAATAACTTGTTGCCTTGTATTTTTGCACTTTAAATCTGAATGTCTTCTTGTTGTGGCTGCATATTTACTTTGGAACTACGGGACGGTATCCCGGGAGATCCCCCAACTTATATACATATGATCGACTATGGGACAGTATCCCAGGAGATCCTTCGGATATACATATGATGGACTACGGGACGGTATCCCGGGAGATCCTTCAGATATACATATGATGGACTACGGGACGGTACCCCGGGAGATCATTTGTATATACATATGATGGACTACTGGACGGTATCCCGGGACATCCTTCGGATATACATATGACGGACTACGGGACGGTATCCCGGGAGATCCTTCGGTTATATGTATGATGGACTACGGGACGGTATCCCCGGATATCCATCGGATATACGTATGATGGACTACGGGACGGTATTCCGGGAGATCGTCATTGTTACCGTTGTTATTATGCTGTACATATTTCGGGTTTGCTCTGTTCTTGTGTTTAGTTATTGTCTTATTTCACTGTTGTAATAATTATTACCGCCTGTTTTCATACTGTAAATTCCTATTATATTGTTTGACCTCAGTAGGGCCCTGACCTTCCTCGTCACTACCCGACCGAGGTTAGGCTTGGTACTTACTGAGTACCGCTGTGGTATACTCATGCCCTTCCCTGCATATGTTTTTCATGTGCACATCCAGGTACCTCCACTTAGGCACACTATCCTCGAGGTTGAGAGACACAACAGAGACTTCGAGGTACATCTGCTGCATCCGCAGACTAGAAGTCTCTATCTTATTCCAGTTTTTTTGTGAAAAGTTTATCCTTCCTTAGAGTTGTATAGATATTCTGGAGTTAGAGCAGTGTATTATATTATGTTAGCCTGTGGTTTCCATGAGTTTCTGGGTTTTGGGGTGATGTTGTAGACTTCCGTATTATTTTGGGTGTATATGCCAAGTGGCATTTATATAGTGTCTTCCTTTTAGATTGTTCAACTTTCTTTTACTTAATTATTTCCGCAAGTTATGTTGATATTCCGCATTGCTAGACTTACCTAGTTATAGGGACTAGGTGCCGTCACGACATGTTCACGGAGGGCAAACTGGGGTCGTGACACGTTCAAATGAACATCTCCATATTTCTCTCGCAGTGAGCTTTTATTCCTAATGTTTTGATCCTCTGCATTTCTGGTATACTTTTCATCAACGGGGGGAAATTTCAACAGTGTTTTAATTTAAAAAGCAATGAGGATTCTCCTTTGGAACTACTGACCGGTAGTACAGTTATAGGGGTACTACTGTCATCCACGTCTAATGATTTAAAATCATTATCACTATGCAATGAAAGCACCATAGAACTTGATGTACCAACAATTCCTCTTGAAATAGTATTTTCATCATGAACAATAGCAAGGTCAACAGGGTTTGATTAAAAAAGAAAGAATGATTCTTATTAGGAATGCTACTGAATGGTTGTACAGTTATAATGATATCCACGTTAAGTGTATAAGTTGCAATAACACTAATTCTTTGTATAATCAATTTTCATTTATGTCTTAATCAAATATTTTTAAAATATACATGAATATTGAATTTTTACAACTGATTTGGAAAATATATTTAATAATTACTTATACGAGATACACGTGCAAAGCGTGTGCCCATATACTGGTGACTTAATAGCATAGGAAATTACCTACAGTTACTAGATCAGAATAGAACTATGTAGGTCAATCCATATTTCATTTATTATGTACAAAGACTCATTTCTTCTCTGCCTCATTTTCCCATTAAAATGAAAATCTCCAGATTTCTCTCGCAATAAGCTCTTATTCCTAATGTTTTGATCCTCTACATTTGTGATGTACTTTTTATCGTCAACGGGGGGAAATTCCAACAGTGTTTTAGTTTAAAAGGCAAGGAGGATTCTTTTTTGGAATTAGTGATAGGTAGTATAGTTCCAGGGGTATTGTTGTCATCCACGTCTAATGATTTAAAAGCATTATCACTATGCAATGAAAGCATCATAGAACTTGATTTACCAACAATTCCTCTTGAAATAATATTTTCAACATGAACAATAGCAAGGTCAAACGGGTTTATTAAAAGGCAAAAAGTATTATTTTTAGTAATTATACTGAATGGCTGTACAGTTATAAGGATGTCCGCATTAAGTGTACAAGTTACAATAACACTAATATTTTGTATAGTTAATTTATTATTTATGACATAATCTAATGTTGTTAAAATGTGCACGAATATTAAAATTTTACAAGTAATTTTGAATATGTATTATAATTACTTATGATATACACGTGCAAAGCGCGTGCTTGGATACTGGTGAGTTAATAGTATAAAAATTGATCTATAGTTATTATAGCAGAACAAAACTATGTCGGTTAATCCATATTTCTTTTATTAAGTACAAAGGCTCTTATCTTCTCTGTCGCATTTTCCCATTCAAATGAACCTCTCTAGATTCCTTTCGCGATGAGCCCTTATTCCTAATGTTTTTATCCTCTACAGTTCTGATATACTTTCCATCACCAACTGGAGCCATTTCAACAGGGTATTAATTAGAAAAGCATGGAGGATTTATTTTTGGAATAATACTGACATGAGGTACAGTTATACGACTGTTATCGACATTTAATGATTTAAAGGATTACCACTATGTAACAAAAGCACCATAGAACCTGATGTGCCAACAATTGCTCTTGAAATATTATTTTCATCATGAACAAGAGCAAGGTCAACAGGGTTTGATTGAAAAGCTAGAATGATATGGTTGTACAGTTATAAGGATGCCCACGTTAAGTGTACAAGTTGCAATAACACTAATTTTTTGTATAATTAATTTTTTATTTATGAATTAATCAAATGTTGTTAAACTAGGCATTGAATAGCAAATTTTTACAACTGATTTTGATTATATGTTTATTAATTACTTATACGAGATACACGTGCAAAGTGTGTGCCTGGATACAAGTTAAACAATAGTATAAATATTGACCTATAATTACTCAGAACTATGTAGGTCAATCTATATTTCTTTAATTACGTACAAAGGCTCTTTTCTTCTCTGCCGCATTCGCCCGTTAAAATGAACATCTCCATATTTCTCTCGCGATGAGCTCTTATTCCTAAAGTTTTGAACCTCTGCAATTCTGATATACTTTTCATCATCAATTGGAGCAATTTCAGCGGGGTTTTGATTCAAAAGGTGAGGAGGATTATTTTTTGGAGTTTTACTGATAAGAAGTACAATTATAGGGGTAATGTTGTCATCAACGTCTAATGACTTAGAAACTTTATCAGTATAAAACGAAAGAACCATAGAACTTGATGTACCAATAATTCCTCTTGAAATATTACTTTCATCATGAACAAGAGAAAGGTCAACATGGTTTGATTAAAAAAGGAAGAATGATTCTTATTAAGAATGCTACTGAATGGTGTTACAGTTATAATGATGTCCACGTTAAGTGTATAAGTTGCAATAACACTAATTCTTTGTATAATTAATTTTTATTTATGTCTTAATCAAATGTTTTTAAAATATGCATGAATATTCTATTTTTACAACTGATTTTGAAAATATATTTATTAATTAATTATACGAGATACACGTGCAAAGCGCGTGCCCATATACTGGTGACTTAATAGCATAGGAAATTACCGATAGTTACTAGATCAGAACAAACATATGTAGGTCAATCTATATTTCTTTATTACGTACAAAGGCTCATTTCTTCTCTGCCTCATTGGCTCGTTCAAATGAACATCTCCAAATTTCTCTCGCAATGAGCTCTTATTCCTAATGTTTTGATCCTCTGCATTTCTTATATACTTTTCATCATCAACGGGGGAAATTTCAACAGTTTTTTAATTAAAAAAGCATGGGGGATTCTTTTTTGGAACTACTGACAGGTAGTACAGTGACAGGGGTACTACTTTCATCCACGTCTAATGATTTAAAAGCATTATCACTATGCAACGAAAGCACCATAGAAATTGATGTACCAACAATTCCTCTTGAAATATTGTTTTCATCATGAACAATAGCAAGGTCAACAGGGTTTGATTAAAAAGGCAAGAATGATTCTTTTTAGGAATACTATTGAATTGTTGTACATTTATAAGGATGATCACATTAAGTGTACAAGTTGCAACAACACTAATATTTTGTATAGTTAATTTATTTTTTATGACATAATCAAATGTTGTTAAAATGTGTACGAATATAAAAATTTTACAACTAAGTTTGAATATGTATTATAATTACTTATGAGATACACGTGCATAGCGCGTGCTTGTCTATTGGAGAGTTAATAGTATAAAGTTTGACCTATAGTTATTTTAGAAGAACAAAGCTATGTCGGTTAATCCATATTTCTTTTATTACGTACAAAGGCTCTTATCTTGTCTGCCGCATTTTCCCGTCCAAATGAACCTCTCCAGATTTCTCTCGCGATGAGCTCTTATTCCTAATGTTTTTATCCTCTACAGTTCTGATATACTTTTCATCATCAACTGGAGCACTTTCAGCAGGGTATTAATTCAAAAAGCATGGAGTATTCATTTTTGGAATACTACTGACCGGACGTACAGTTATAGGGCTGTCATCCACGTCTAATGATTTAAAGGGATTATCATTATGTAATAAAAGCACCATAGAACCTGATGTGCCAACAATTCCTCTTGAAATATTATTTTCATCATGTACAAGAGCAAGGTCAACAGGGTTTTATTAAAAAGCTAGAATGATATGGTTGTACAGTTATAAGGATGTCCACGTTCAGTGTACAAGTTGCAATAACACTAATTTTTTGTACAATTAATTTTTTATTTATGAGTTAATCAAATGTTGTTAAAATTGGCATTGAATATTAAATTCTTACAACTGATTTTGATTATATGTTTATTACTTACTTATACGATATACACGTGCAAAGTGTGTGCCTGGATACTAGTGAAATAATTGTATAAATATGGACCTATAATTACTCAGAACTATGTAGGTCAATCCATATTTCTTTATTTACATAGAAAGGCTCTTTTCTTCTCGGCCGCATTCGCCCGTTAAAATGAACATCTCCAGATTTCTCTCGCGATGAGCACTTATTCCTAATGTTTTGATCCTCTGTAATTCTGATATAATTTTCAACATCAATTGGAGCAATTTTAGCGGGGTTTTGATTCAAAAGGCAAGGAGGATTATTTTTTGGAGTAGTAATGATAAGCAGTACAATTATAGGGGTACTGTTGTCATCAACGTCTAATGACTTTGAAACTTTGTCAGTATATAACGAAAACACCATAGAACTTGATGTAGCAATAATTCCTCTTGAAATGTTATTTTCATCATGAACAAGAGAAAGTTGAACAGGGTTTGATTAAATAAGAAAAAAATGATTCTTATTAGGAATGCTACTGAATGGTGTTACAGTTATAATGATGTCCACATTAAGTCTATAAGTTGCAATAACACTAATTCTGTGTATAATTAATTTTCATTTATGTGTTAATCAAATGTTGTTAAAATATGCATGAATATTGAATTTTTACAACTGATCTTGAAAATATATTTATTAATTACTTATACGAGATACACCTGCAAAGCGCGTGCCCATATACTGGTGACTTAATAGCATAGAAATTACCTATACTTACTAGATCAGAAGAGAACTATGTAGGTCAATCCATATTTCTTTTATTACATACAAAGGCTCATTTCTTCTCTGTCTCATTGGCCCGTTCAAATGAACATCTCTAGATTTCTCTCGCAATGAGGTCTTATTCCTAACGTTTTGATCCTCTGCATTTCTTATATACTTTACATCATTAACGGGGGAATTTTCAATAGTGTTTTAATTAAAAAAGCAAGGAGGATTCTTTTTTGGAACTACTGACAGGTAGTACAGTTATAGGGGTGATGTTGTCATCCACGTCTAATGATTTAAAAGCATTATCACTGTGCAACAAAAGCACCATAGAACTTGATGTACCAACAATTCCTCTTGAAATATTATTTTCATCATGAAAAATAGCAAGGTCAACATGGTTTGATTAAAAAGTCAAGAATGATTCTTTTTAGGAATACTATTGAATGGTTGTACATTTATAAGGATGATCACATTAAGTGTACAAGTTGCAACAACACTAATATTTTGTATAGTTAATTTATTATTTATGACATAATCAAATGTTATTAAAATGTGTACGAATATAAAATTTTTACAACTAATTTTGAATATGTATTATAATTACTTATGAGATACACGTGCAAAGCGCATTCTTGGCTACTGGTGAGTTAATAGTATAAAAACTAACCTATACTTAGTTTAGAAGAATAAAACTATGTCGGTTAATCCATATTTTGTTTATTACGTACAAAGGCACTTATCTTCTCTGCCGCATTTTCCCGTTCAAATGAACATCTCCAGATTTCACTTGCGATAAGCTCTTATTCCTAATGTTTTTATCCTCTAAAGTTCTGATATACCTTTCATCATCAACTGGAGTAATTTCAACTGGGTATTAATTCAAAAAGCATGGAGGATAAGTTTTTAAATATTACTGACAGGAAGTACAGTTATAAGGCTGTCATCCACGTCTAATGATTTAAAAGGATAATCACTACGTAACGAAAGCACCATAAAACCTGATGTGCCAACAATTCCTCTTGAAATATTATTTTCATCATCAACACGAGCAAGGTCAACATGGCTTGATTAAAAAGCTAGACGGATATGGTTGTACAGTTATAAGGATGTCCACGTTAAGTGTACAAGTTGCAATAACACTAATTTTTTGTATAATTAATTTTTTATTTATGAATTAATCAAATGTTGTTAAAATAGGCATTGAATATTAAATTTTTACAACTGAGTTTGATTATATGTTTATTAATTACATATACGAGATACACGTGCAAAGCAACTGCCTGGATAATAGTGAAATAATAGTATAAAATTGACCTATAATTACTAGATCAGAACAGAACTACGTAGGTCAATCCATATTTCTTTTATTACGTACAAACGCTCTTTTCTTATTTGCCGCAATCGCCCATTAAAATAAACATCTCCAGATTTCTCTCGCGATGAGCTCTTATTACTAATGTTTTGATCCTCTGCAATTTTGATATACTTTTCATCATCAATTGGAGCAATTTCAGTGGGAATGCTACTGAATGGTGTTACAGTTATAATGATGTCCACGTTAAGTGTATAAGTTGCAATAACACTAATTCTTTGTATAATTAATTTTCATTTATGTCTTAATCGAATGTTGTTAAAATATGCATGAATATTGAATTTTTACAACTGATCTTGAAAATATATTTATTAATTACTTATACGAGATACACGTGTAAAGCGCGTGCCCATATACTGGTAACTTAATAGCATAGGAAATTACCTATAGTTACTCGATCAGAAGAGAACTATGTAGGTCAATCAATATTTCTTTTATTACATACATAGGCTCATTCTTCTATGCCCTATTCGCCCGTTCAAATGAAAATCTCCGGATTTCTCTCGCGATGAGCTCTTATTCCTAGTGTTTTGATCCTCTGCAATTCTGATATACTTTTCATCATCAATTGAAGCAATTGCAGCGGGGTTTGGATTCAAAAGGCAAGGAGGATTATTTTTTGGAGTAGTACTGATAAGAAGTATCGTACAATTATAGGGGTACTGCTGTCATCAACGTCTGATGACTTAGAAACATTTTCAGTATATAACGAAAATACCATAGAACTTGATGTACCAATAATTCCTCTTGAAATATTATTTTCATCATGAACAAGAGAAAGTTCAACAGGGTTTGATTAAATAAGAAGGAATGATTCTTATTAGGAATGCTACTGAATGGTGTTACAGTTATAATGATGTCCACGTTAAGTGTATAAGTTGCAGTAACACTAATTCTTTGTATAATTAATTTTCATTTATGTCTTAATCAAATGTTGTTAAAATATTCATGAATATTGAATTTTTACAACTAATCTTGAAAATATATTTATTAATTACTTATACGAGATACACATGCAAAGCGCGTGCCCATATACTGGTAACTTAACAGCGTAGGAAATTAGCGATAGTTACTAGATCAGAACAGAACTATGTAGGTCAATCCATATTTCTTTTATTACATACAAAGGCTCATTCTTCTCTGCCCTATTCGCCCGTTCAAATGAACATTTCCGGATTTCTCTCGCGATGAGCTCTTATTCCTAGTGTTTTGATCCTCTGCAATTCTGATATACTTTTCATCATTAATTGGAGCAGTTGCAGTGGGGTTTTGATTCAAAAGGCAAGGTGGATTATTTTTCTGGAGTAGTACTGATAAGCAGTACAATTATAGGGGTACTGCTGTCATCAACGTCTAATGACTTAGAATCCTTATCAGTATACAACAAAAACACCATAGAACTTGATATACAAATAATTCCTCTTTAAATAGTATTTTCATCATGAACAAGAAAAAGGTAAACATGCTTTGATTAAAAAAGAGAAGGATTCTTATTAGGAAGGCTACTGAATGGTTGCACAGTTATAATAATGTCCACGTTAAGTGTATAATTTGCAACAACACTAATTCTTTGTATAATTAATTTTCATTTATGTTTTAATCAAATGTTGTTAAAATATGCATGAATATTGAATTTTTACAACTGATCTTGAAAATATATTTATTAATTACTTATACGAGATACACGTGCAAAGCGCGTGCCTATATACTGGTAACTTAATAGCATAGGAAATTACCTATAGTTACTCCATCAGAAGAGAACTATGTAGGTCAATCCATATTTCTTTTATTACATACAAAGACTCATTCTTCTCTGCCCTATTCGCCCGTTCAAATGAACATCTCCGGATTTCTCTCGCGATGAGCTCTTATTCCTAGTGTTTTGGTCCTCTGCAATTCTGATATACTTTTCATCATCAATTGGAGCAATTGCAACGAGGTTTAGGTTCAAAAGGCAAGCAGGATTATTTTTTGGAGTAGTACTGATAAGAAGTATCGTACAATTATAGGGGTACTGTTGTCATCAACGTCTAATGACTTAGAAACTTTGTCAGTATATAACGAAAACACCATAGAACTTGATGTAGCAATAATTCCTCTTGAAATATTATTTTCATCATGAACAAGAGAAAGTTGAACAGGGTTTGATTAAATAAGAAAAAAATGATTCTTATTAGAAATGCTACTGAATGGTGTTACAGTTATAATGATGTCCACATTAAGTCTATAAGTTGCAATAACACTAATTCTGTGTATAATTAATTTTCATTTATGTGTTAATCAAATGTTGTTAAAATATGCATGAATATTGAATTTTTACAACTGATCTTGAAAATATATTTATTAATTACTTATACGAGATACACCTGCAAAGCGCGTGCCCATATACTGGTGACATAATAACATAGGAAATTACCTATACTTACTAGATCAGAAGAGAACTATGTAGGTCAGTCCATATTTCTTTTATTACATACAAAGGATCATTCTTCTTTGCCTCATTCGCCCGTTCAAATGAACATCTCAAGATTTCTCTCGCAATGAGCTCTTATTCCTAATGTTTTGATCCTCTGCATTTCTTATATACTTTACATCATCAATTGGAGCAATTTCAGTGCGGTTTATTCAAAAGGCAAGGAGTATCATTTTTTGGAGTAGTACTGATAAGAAGTATCGTACAATTATAGGGGTACTGCTGTCATCAACGTCTAATGACCTAGAAACTTTGTCAGTATATAACGAAAACACCATAGAACTTGATGTACCAATAATTCCTCTTGAAATATTATTTTCATCATGAACAAGAGAATGTTCAACAAGGTCAGATTAAATAAGAAAGAATGATTCTTAATAGGAATGGTACTGAATGGTGTTACAGTTATAATGATGTCAACGTTAAGTGTATAAGTTGCAATAACACTAATTCTTTGTATAATTAATTTTCATTTTTGTCTTAATCAAATGTTGTTAAAATATGCATGAATATTGAATTTTTACAAATGATCTTGAAAATATATTTATTAATTACTTATACGAGAGACACGTGCAAAGCGCGTGCCCATATACTGGTAACTTAATAGCATAGGAAATTACCTATAGTTACTCGATCAGAAGAGAACTATGTAGGTCAATCCATATTTCTTTTATTACATACAAAGGCTCATTCTTCTCTGCCTTATTCGCCCGTTCAAATGAACATCTCCGGATTTCTCTCGCGATGAGCTCTTATTCCTAGTGTTTTGATTGTCTGCAATTCTGATATACTTTTCATCATCAATTGGAGCAATTGCAGCGGGGTTTGGATTCAAAAGGCAAGGAGGATTATTTTTTGGAGTACTACTGATAAGAAATATCGTACAATTATAGGGGTACTACTGTCATCAATGACTAATGACTTAGAAACTTTGTCAGTATATAACGAAAACACCATAGAACTTGATGTACCAAAAATTCCTCTTGAAATATTATTTTCATCACGAACAAGAGAAAGTTCAACAGGGTTTGATTATATAAGAAAAAAATGATTCTTATTAGGAATGCTACTGAATGGTGTTGCAGTTATAATGATGTCCACATTAAGTCTATAAGTTGCAATAACACTAATTCTGTGTATAATTAATTTTCATTTATGTGTTAATCAAATGTTGTTAAAATATGCATGAATATTGAATTTTTACAACTGATCTTGAAAATATATTTATTAATTACTTATACGAGATACACCTGCAAAGCGCGTGCCCATATACTGGTGACATAATAACATAGGAAATTACCTATACTTACTAGATCAGAAGAGAACTATGTAGTTCAATCCATATTTCATTTATTACATACAAAGGATCATTCTTCTTTGCCTCATTCGCCCGTTCAAATGAACATCTCCAGATTTCTCTCACGATGAGCTCTTATTCCTAATGTTTTGATCCTCCGCAATTCTGATATACTTTTCATCATCAATTGGAGCAATTTCAGTGGGGTTTATTCAAAAGGCAAGGAGGATCACTTTTTGGATTAGTACTGATAAGAAGTATCATACAATTATAGGGGTACTGCTGTCATCAACGTCTAATGATTTAGAAACTTTGTCAGTATATAACGAAAACACCATAGAACTTGATGTACCAATAATTCCTCTTGAAATATTATTTTCATCACGAACAAGAGAAAGTTCAACAGGGTTTGATTATATAAGAAAAAAATGATTCTTATTAGGAATGCTACTGAATGGTGTTACAGTTATAATTATGTCCACGTTAAGTGTATAAGTTGCAATAACACTAATTCTTTGTATAATTAATTTTCATTTATGTCTTAATCAAATGTTGTTAAAATATGCATGAATATTGAATTTTTAATAATGATCTTGAAAATATAGTTATTAATTACTTATACGAGAGACACGTGCAAAGCGCGTGCCCATATACTGGTAACTTAATAGCATAGGAAATTACCTATAGTTACTTGATCAGAAGAGAACTATGTAGGTCAATCCATATTTCTTTTATTACATATAAAGGCTCATTCTTCTCTGCCCTATTCGCCCGTTCAAATGAACATCTCCGGATTTCTCTCGCGATGAGCTCTTATTCCTAGTGTTTTGATCCTCTGCAATTCTGATATACTTTTCATCATCAATTGGAGCAATTGCAGCGAGGTTTGCATTCAAAAGGTAAGGAGGATTATTTTTTGGAGTAGTACTGATAAGAAGTATCGTACAATTATAGGGGTACTATTGTCATCAACGAGTAATGACTTAGAAACTTTGTCAGTATATAACGAAAACACCATAGAACTTGATGTACCAATAATTTCTCTTGAAATATTATTTTCATCATGAACAAGAGAAAGTTCAACAGGGTTTAATTAAATAAGAAAGAATGATTCTTATTAGGAATGCTACTGAATGGTGTTACAGTTATAATGATGTCCACGTTAAGTGTATAAGTTGCAATAACACTAATTCTTTGTATAATTAATTTTCATTTATGTCTTAATCAAATGTTGTTAAAATATGCATGAATATTGAATTTTTACAAATGATCTTGAAAATATATTTATTAATTACTTATACGAGATACACGTGCAAAGCGCGTGCCCATATACTGGTAACTTAATAGCATAGGAAATTACCTATAGTTACTCGATCAGAAGAGAACTATGCAGGTCAATCAATATTTCTTTTATTACATACAAAGGCTCATTCTTCTCTGCCCTATTTGCCCGTTCAAATGAACATTTCTGGATTTCTCTCGCGATGAGCTCTTATTCCTAGTGTTTGATCCTCTGCAATTCTGATATACTTTTCATCATCAATTGGAGCAATTGGAGCGGGGTTTGGATTCAAAAGGCAAGGAGGATTATTTTTTGGAGTAGTACTGATAAGAAGTATCGTACAATTATAGGGGTACTGCTGTCATCAACGTCTAATGACTTAGAAACTTTGTCAGTATATAACGAAAATATCATAGAGCTTGATGTACTAATAATTACTCTTGAAATATTATTTTCATCATGAACAAGAGAAAGTTCAACAGGGTTTGATTAAATAAGAAAGAATGATTCTTATTAGGAATGCTATTGAATGGTTTTACAGTTATAATGATGTCCACGTTAAGTGTATAAGTTGCAATAACACGAATTCTTTGTATAATTAATTTTCATTTATGTCTTAATCAAATACTGTTAAAATATGCATGAATATTGAGTTTTTACAACTCATCTTCAAAATATATTTATTAGTTACTTATACGAGATACACGTGCAAAGCGCGTGTCCATATACTGGTGACATAATAACATAGGAAATTACCTATAGTTACTCGTTCAGAAGAGAACTACGTAGGTCAATCCATATTTCTTTTATTGCATACAAAGGCTCATTCTTCTCTGCCCTATTCGCCCGTTCAAATGAACATTTCCGGATTTCTCTCGCGATGAGCTCTTATTCCTAGTGTTTTGATCCTCTACAATTCTGATATACTTCTCATCATCAATTGGAGCAGTTGCAGTGGGGTTTGGATTCAAAAGGCAAGGAGGATTATTTATTGGAGTAGTACTGATAAGAAGTATCGTACAATTATAGGGGTACTGCTGTCATCAACGTCTAATGACTTAGAAACTTTGTCAGCATATAACGAAAATACCATAGAACTTGATATACCAATAATTCCTCTTGAAATATTATTTTCATCATGAACAAGAGAAAGTTCAACAGGGTTTGATTAAATAAGAAAGAATTATTCTTATTAGGAATGCTACTGAATGGTGTTACAGTTATAATGATGTCCACGTTAAGTGTATAAGTTGCAATAACACTAATTCTTTGTATAATTAATTTTCATTTATGTCTTAATCAAATGTTGTTAAAATATGCATGAATATTGAATTTTTAATAATGATCTTGAAAATATAGTAGGTCAATCCATATTTCTTTTATTACATACAAAGGCTCATTCTTCTCTGCCCTATTCGCCCGTTCAAGTGAACATCACCGGATTTCTCGCGCGATGAGCACTTATTCCTAGTGTTTTGATCCTCTGCAATTCTGATATACTTTTCATCATCAATTGGAGCAATCGCAGCGGGGTTTGGATTCAAAAGGCAAGGAGGATTATTTTTTGGAGTAGTAATGATAAGAAGTATCGTAAAATTATAGGGGTACTGCTGTCATCAACGTCTAATGACTTAGAAACTTTGTCTGTATATAACGAAAACACCATAGAATTTGATGTACCAATAATTCCTCTTGAAATATTATTTCCATCATGAACAAGAGAAAGTTCAGCAGGGTTTGATTAAATAAGAAAGAATGATTCTTATTAGGAATGCTACTGAATGGTGTTACAGTAATAATGATGTCCACGTTAAGTGTATAAGTTGTAATAACACTAATTCTTTGTATAATTAATTTTCATTTATGTCTTAATCAAATGTTGTTAAAATATGCATGAATATTGAATTTGTACAACTGATCTTGAAAATATATTTATTAATTACTAATACGAGATACACCTGCAAAGCGCGTGCCCATATACTGGTGACATAATAACATAAGAAATTAGTGATAGTTACTAGATCAGAAGAGAACTATGTAGGTCAATCCATATTTCTTTTATTACATACAAAGGCTCATTCTTCTCTGCCCTATTCGCCCATTCAAATGAACATCTCCGGATTTCTCTCGCGATGAGCTCTTATTCCTAGTGTTTTGATCCTCTGCAATTCTGATATACTTTTCATCATCAACTGGAGCAATCGCAGTAGGGTTTGGATTCAAAAGGCAAGGAGGATTATTTTTTTGAGTGGTACTGATAAGAAGTATTGTACAATTATAGGGGTACTGCTGTCATCAACGTCTAATGACTTAGAAACTTTGTCAGTATATAACGAAAACACCATAGAACTTGATGTACGAATAAGTCCTCTTGAAATATTATTTTCATCATGAACAAGAGAAAGTTCAACAGGGTTTGATTAAATAAGAAAGAATGATTCTTATTAGGAATGCTACTGAATGGTGTTACAGTTATAATGATGTCCACGTTAAGTGTATAAGTTGCAATAACACGAATTCTTTGTATAATTAATTTTCATTTATGTCTTAATCAAATACTGTTAAAATATGCATGAATATTGAGTTTTTACAATTGATCTTCAAAATATATTTATTAGTTACTTATACGAGATACACGTGCAAAGCGCGTGTCCATATACTGGTGACATAATAACATAGGAAATTACCTATACTTACTAGATCAGAAGAGAACTATGTAGGTCAATCCATAATTCTTTTATTACATACAAAGGATCATTCTTCTCTGCCTCATTCGCCCGTTCAAATGAACATCTCTAAATTTCTCTCACGATGAGCTCTTATTCCTAATGTTTTGATCTTCTGCAATTCTGATATACTTTTCATCATCAATTGAAGCAGTTGCAGCGGGGTTTGGATTCAAAAGGCAAGGAGGATTATTTTTTGGAGTAGTACTGATAAGAAGTATCGTACAATTATAGGGGTACTGCTGTCATCAACGTCTAATGACTTAGAAACTTTGTCAGTATATAACGAAAATACCATAGAACTTGATGTACCAATAATTCCTCTTGAAATATTATTTTCATCATGAACAAGAGAAAGTTCAACAGGGTTTGATTAAATAAGAAAGAATGATTCTCATTAGGAATGCTACTGAATGGTGTTACAGTAATAATGATATCCACGTTAAGTGTATAAGTTGCAATAACACTAATTCTTTGTATAATTAACTTTCATTTATGTCTTAGTCAAATGTTGTTAAAATATGCATGAATATTGAATTTTTACAACTGATCTTGAAAATATATTTATTAATTACTTATACGAGATACACCTGCAAAGCGCGTGCCCATATACTGGTGACATAATAACATAGGAAATTAGTGATAGTTACTAGATCAGAAGAGAACTATGTAGGTCAATCCATATTTCTTTTATTACATACAAAGGCTCATTCTTCTCTGCCCTATTCGCCCATTCAAATGAACATCTCCGGATTTCTCTCACAATGAGCTCTTATTCCTAGTGCTTTGATCCTCTGCAATTCTGATATACTTTTTATCATCAATTGGAGCAATCGCAGCGGGGTTTGGATTCAAAAGGCAAGGATGATTATTTTTTGGAGTAGTACTGATAAGAAGTATCGTAGAATTATAGGGGTACTGCTGTCATCAACGTCTAATGACTTAGAAATTTTGTCTGTATATAACGAAAACACCATAGAACTTGATGTACCAATAATTCCTCTTGAAATATTATTTTCATCATGAACAAGAGAAAGTTCAACAGGGTTTGATTAAATAAGAAAGAATGATTCTTATTAGGAATGCTACTGAATGGTGTTACAGTTATAATGATGTCCACGTTAAGTGTATAAGTTGCAATAACACTAATTCTTTGTATAATTAATTTTCATTTATTTCCTAATCAAATGTTGTTAAAATATGCATGAATATTGAATTTTTACAACTCATCTTGAATATATATTTATTAATTACTTATACGAGATACACGTGCAAAGCGCGTGCCCATATACTGGTAACTTAATAGCATAGGAAATAAGCGATAGTTACTAGATCAGAAGAGAACTATGTAGGTCAATCCATATTTCTTTTATTACATACAAAGGCTCATTCTTCTCTGCCCTATTCGCCAATTCAAGTGAACATCTCCGGATTTCTCTCGCGATGAGCTCTTATTCCTAGTGTTTTGATCCTCTGCAATTCTGATATACTTTTCATCATCAATTGGAGCAATCGCAGTGGGGTTTGGATTCAAAAGGCAAGGAGGATTATTTTTTGGAGTAGTACTGATAAGAAGTATCGTACAATTATAAGGGTACTGCTGTCATCAACTTCTAATGACTTAGAAACTTTGTCTGTATATAACGAAAACACCATAGAACTTGATGTACCAATAATTCCTCTTGAAATATTATTTTCATCATGAACAAGAGAAAGTTCAACAGGGTTTGATTAAATAAGAAAGAATGATTCTTATTGGGAATGCTACTGAATGGTGTTACAGTAATAATAATGTCCACGTTAAGTGAATAAGTTGTAATAACACTAATTCCTTGTATAATTAGTTTTCATTTATGTCTTAATCAAATGTTGTTAAAATATGCATGAATATTGAATTTTTACAACTGATCTTGAAAATATATTTATTAATTACATATACGAGATACACGTGCAAAGCGCGCGCCCATATACTGGTGACTTAATAGCATAGGAAATTACTTATAGTTACTACATCAGAACAGAATTATTTAGGTCAATCCATATTTCTTTTATTACATACAAAGCCTCGTTTCTTCTCTGCCTCATTGACTCGTTCAAATGAACATCTCTAGATTTCTCTCGCAATGAGCTCTTATTCCTAATGTTTTGATCCTCTGCATTCCTGATTTACTTTTCATCATCAATGGGGAAATGTCAACAGTGTTTTAATTAAAAAATCAAGGAGGATTCTTTTTTGGAACTACTGACAGGTAGTACAGTTACAGGGGTGCTGATGTCATCCACGTCTAATGATTTAAAAGCATTATCACTATGCAACGAAAGCACCATAAAACTTGATGTACCAACAATTCCTCTTGAAATATTATTTTCATCATGAACAATAGCAAGGTCAACAGGGTTTGATTAAAAAGGCAAGAATGATTCTTTTTAGGAATTCTACTGAATAGTTGTACATTTACAAGGATGTTCACATTAAGTGTACAAGTTGCAATAATACTAATATTTTGTATAGTTAATTTATTATTTATGACATAATCAAATGTTGTTAAAATGTGTACGAATATAACAGTTTAACAATTAATTTTGAATATGTATTATACTTACTTATGAGATACACGTGCAAAGCGCGTGCTTGGTTACGGGTGAGTTAATAGTATAAAAATTTACCTATAGTTATTTTAGAAGAACAAAACTATGTCGGTTAATCCACATTTCGTTTATTACGTACAAAGGCACTTATCTTCTCTGCCGCATTTTCCCGTTCAAATGAACATCAGATTTCACTTACGATGAGCTCTTATGCCTAATGTTTTTATCCTCTACAGTTCCTATATACCTTTCATCATCAACTGGGTATTAACTAAAAAAGCACGGAGGATTCATTTTTGAAATACTACTGACATAAAGTACAGTTATAGGGTTGTCATCCACGTCTAATGATTTAAAAGGATATTCACTATGTAACGAAAGCACCATAGAACCTGATGTGCCAACACTTCCTCTTGAAATATGATTTTTATCATGAACACGAGCAAGGTCAACAGGGTTTGATTAAAAAGCTAGAATGATATGGTTTTACAGTTATAAGGATGTCCACGTTAAGCGTACAACTTGCAATAACACTAATTTTTTGTATAATTAATTTTTTATTTATTAATTAATCAAATGTTGTTAAAATAGGCATTGAATATTAAATTTTTACAACTGGTTTTGATTATATGTTTATTAATTACTTATACGAGATACACGTGCAAAGCGTGTGCCTGGATACTAGTGAAATAATAGTATAAAAATTGATCTATAATTACTAGATCAAAACAAAAATATGTAGGTCAATCCATATTTCTTTTATTACGTACAAACACTCTTTTCTTCTTTGCCGCATTCGCCCATTAAAATAAACATCTCCAGATTTCTCTCGCGATGAGCTCTTATTGCCAATGTTTTGATCCTCTGCAATTCTGATATACTCTTCATTATCAATTGGAGCAATTTCAGCAGGCTTTTGACTCAAAAGGCAAGGAGGATTATTTTTTGGAGCAGTACTGATAAGAAGTACAATTATAGGGGTACTGCTATCATCAACGTCTAATGACTTAGAAACTTTGTCAGTATACAGGGTTTAATTAAAAAAGAAAGAATGATTCTTATTAGGACTGCTACTGAATGGTGTTACAGTTATAATGATGTCCACGTTAAGTGTATAAGTTGTAATAACACTAATTCTTTGTATCATTAATTTTCATTTATGTCTTAATCAAATGTTGTTTAATTAAAAAAGAAAGAAGGATTCTTATTGGGAATGCTACTGAATGGTTGCACAGGTATAATGATTTCCACGTTAAGTGTATAATTTGCAACAACACTAATTCTCTGTATAATTAATTTTCATTTATGTCTTAATCAAATGTTGTTAAAATATGCATGAATATTGAATTTTTACAATTGATCTTGAAAATATATTTATTAGTTACTTATACGAGATACACGTGCAAAGCGCGTGCCCATATACTGGGGACATAATAGCATAGGAAATTACCTATACTTACTAGATCAAAAGAGAACTATGTAGGTCAATCCATATTTCTTTTATTACATACAAATGCTCATTCTTCTCTGCCTCATTCGCCCGTTCAAATGAACATCTCCAGATTTCTCTCACGATGAGCTCTTATTCCTGATGTTTTGATCCTCTGCAATTCTGATATACATTGCATCATCAATTGGAGCAATTTCAGCGGGGTTTATTTAAAAGGCAAGGAGGATTATTTTTTGGATTAGTACTGATAAGCAGTACAATTGTAGGGGTACTGCTGTCATCAACGTCTAATGACTTAGAAACTTTATTAGTATACAATGAAAATTCCATAGAACTTGATGTACCAATAATACTTCTTGAAATATTATTTTCATCATGAACAAGAAAAAGGTCAACATGGTTTGATTAAAAAAGAGAGAAGGATTCTTATTAGGAATGTTACTGAATGGTTGCAAAGTTATAACGATGTCCACGTTAAATGTATAATTTGCAATAATACTAATTCTTTGTATATTTAATTTTCATTTATGTCTTAGTCAAATGTTGATAAAATATGCATGAATATTGAATTTTTACCACTGATCTAGATAATATATTAATTAATTACTTATACGAGATAGACGTGCAAAACGCGTGCCCATATATTGGTGACTTCATAGCATAGGAAATTACGTATAGTTACTAGATTAGAAGAGAACTATGTAGGTCAATCGATATTTCTTTTATTACATACAAAGGCTCATTCTTCTCTGCCTCATTCGCTCGTTCAAATGAACATTTCCAGATTTCTCTCGCGATGAGCTCTTATTCCTAATGTTTTGATCCTCTGCAATTCTGATATACTTTTCATCATAAATTGGAGCAATTTCAGCGGGGTTTTGATTCAAAGGGAAAGGATGTTAGTTTTTGGAGTAGTACTGATAAGAAGTACAATTATAGGGGTACTGTTGTCATCAACGTCTAATGACTTAGAAACTTTGTCAGTATACAACGAAAACACCATAGAACTTTATGTACCAATAATTCATCATTAACAAGAGAAAGTTCAATAGGGTTTGATTAAAAAAGAAAGAATGATTCTTATTAGGAATACTACTGAACGGTGTTACAGTAATAATGATGTCCATGTTAAGTGTATAAGTTGCAATAACCCTAATTCTTTGTATAATTAATTTTCATTTATGTCTTAACCAAATGTTGTTAAAATATGCATGAATATTGAATTTTTACAACTGATCTTGAAAATATATTTATTAATTACTTATACGAGATACACGTGGAAAGCGCGTGGCCATATACTGGTGACTTAGTAGCATAGGAAATTACTTATAGTTACTAGATCAGAAGAAAACTATGTAGGTCAATCGATATTTCTTTTATTACATACAAAGGCTCATTCTTCTGTGTCTCATTCGACTATTCAAATGAACATCGCCAGATTTCTCACACAATGAGCTCTTATTCCTAATGTTTTGATCCTCTGCAATTCTGATATAGATTTCATCATCGATTGGAGCAATTTCAGCGGGCTTTTGATTGAAAAGGCAAGGAGGAATTTTTTTTTTGGTGTAGTACTGATAAGCAATACAATTATAGGGGTATTGTTGCCATCAACGTCTAATGACTTAGAAGCTTTACCAGTATACAACGAAAGCACCATAGAACTTGATGTATCAATAATTCCTTTTGAAATATTATTTTCATTCTGAACAAGAGAAAGGTCAACTGGGTTTGATTAAGAAGATAGAATGATTCTTATTAGGAATGCTACTGAATGATTGTACAGTTATAATGATGTCCACGTTAAGTGTATAAGTTGCAATAACACTAATTCTTTGTATAATTAATTTTCATTTATGTCTTAATCAAATGTTGTTAAATTATGCATGAATATTGAATTTTTACAACTGATCTTGAAAATATATTTATTAATTACATATACGAGATACACGTGAAAAGCGCGTGTCCATATACTGGAACTATGTAGGTCAATCCATATTTATTTTATTACATTCTTCTCTACCTTATTCGCCCGTTCAAATGAACATCTCCAGATTTCTCTCGCCATGAGCTCTTATTCCTAATGTTTTGATCCTCTGCATTTCTTATATACTTTTCATCATCAAAGGGGGAAAATTTCTACAGTGTTTTAATTTAAAAATCAAGGAGGATTCTAACTACTGACAAGTAGTACAGTTACAGGGGTACTGCTCTCATCCACGTCTAATGATTTAAAAGCATTATCACTATGCAATGAAAGCACCATAGAACTTGATGTACCAACAATTCCGTTTGAAATAGTATTTTCATCATGAACAATACCAAGGTCAACAGGGTTTGATTAAAAAGTCAAGAATGATTCTTTTTAGGAATGCTACTGGATTGTGGTACAGTTATAAGGATGTTCTCATTAAGTGTACAAATTGCAATAACACTAATATTTTGTATAGTAAATTTTTTATTTATGACATAATCAAATGTTGTTAAAATGTGCATGAATATTAATTTCTACAACTAATTTTTAATATGTATTATAATTACTTATGAGATACATGTGCAAAGTGCGTGCTTGGATACTGGTGAGTTAATAGTATAAATTTGACCTATAGTTATTATAGCAGAAAAAAACTATGTCGGTTAATCCATATTTCTTTTATTACGTACAAAGGCTCTTATTTCTCTGCCGCATTTTCACGTTCAAATAAACATCTCCAGATTTCTCTCGCGAAGAGCTCTTATTCCTAATGTTTTTATTCTCTGCAGTTTTGATATAGTTTTCTTCATCAACTGGAGCAATTTCAAGAGAGTTTTAATTCAAAAAGCATGGAGGATTCGTTTTTGGAATACTACTGACAGGAAGTACAGTTATAGGGGTACTGCTGTCATCCACATCTAATAATTTAAAAGCATTATCACTATGCAACGAAAGCACCACGGAACCTGATGTACCAACAATTCCTCTTGAAATATTATTTTCATCATGAGAAAGGTCAACAGGGTTGTCACGCCCCAAAATCGAGGGACGACACCGGCGCCAAACCGGATGATCCCGGTCAAGCGGACCTGGATTGCCTTTCCTACCCAACGCATCACCCCGTGTTTATAATATACATTATTCCACATGAATTAGCAAGAGTTTAAGCATGAATCTTCTACTTGAATTCATGTTATCCTTTGTCATTTTCACATTTGTCAATCACAAAACATACAATAATTTCGATTCGGACCATGATTACTAGTAAACACATTTACCGCCCAAAATACATATATGTACAGCCCACATAATGTCTACAGATCCTCTAAGAGTACTAAGGGTTTACATAATACTTGCTGGCAACAAGACCCCGGCTATACCTTAAAAGACATAACATATACAAAAAGATGATGTAGACTACACATGGCCCCAAGAGAAAGTGGGGCTCACCGGATATGCTGAAGGTATGAAGGGGAAACAGGACTATCGGCGGTCTGAGCTACCTGTTGCGGAACCACCTACATCCATATAAAAGGTGTATAGTTGTGATGACCCAAAAGGTCATCCCGTATATGTAACGACCCAGCCGGTCGTTAGGTGAGATTTACCCCATTTCCCCTAGTTCTCCATTTGTTATATATTTATAGCCTGTTTTTGTTGTGTTGGGTCAGTTGGTTTGGGCTCCGAGTGGTCATGGTGAGAATTGAGGCATTTAGTCTCCTAAAGTAGCCTAAAAGTTGAGAAAGTGAACTGAGAGTTGACTTATTGGTGAATGACCTCAGAATGCAGATTTTAAGGTTCGGATAGCTTCGTTAGGTGATTTGGGACTTAGGAATGTGTTCAAAATGAAGTTTTTATGTCTGGTGTAGAATTAGGCTTGAAATGGCGAAAGTTAGTTTTTCGCGATTTTCGATTGGTAGTGGAAAACATGCTACCGGGGTCGGAAAAGAATTCCGGAAGTTGGATCAGGTCCGTAATGTCATTTTGAATATGTCTGCAAAATTTCAGGTCAATCAGAGGCTTTTCGGTTGGTTTCGGCGTAGTTGGCGAAATTTTGAAGTTTAAATGTTTATAGGCTTGAATTTGATGTAATTTTAGTGTTTTCATGTTGTTTTTGGTGTTTCAAAGGCTCGACTAAGTGATGCGTGGCTAGAATTCATGATTTTAAGCATTATATACCTTGCATTTTATGTGCTTTAATGATAAAATACACGTCGTATGTGCCTAATGGGGTTTATTTTATGTGTAGGTGAATTGGAAATGGAAACGGGGCTAAACGGATGCAAATACGTCGAAAAATACGCGAAAGGGGACACCCGGGCGATAGCCGGGCGACAGAGCCAAACAGCCTGACCCAGCCTGGTCGTAGCCAGGCGTTAGAGCCCTAACGCTAGGGGGTGCCTAGCGTTAGCCAGGCCTTAGAGCCCAAACGCCAGGGGGTGCCTGGCCTTACCCAGGCGTTTGGGCTGAAACGCCAGGGTCCCGGGACGGCCAGAAATCGAGTTTTGACGGGTTTTAAGTGTTTCCAAGTTAGAATAGAAGTCTTTGACACGTTTAGGGTTCATCCTAAACATATAAATAGACCCAAAAACATCACATTGAGGGACTTTTGACAGGGGGATTCGACAGAGGACTTTTGACAGAGGATTCTACTTAGTTTTTCTTCTCTTCTCTTCTTTTAGTTTTATAGTTTATTAGTTCTAGAGTATTGGGTGTTACATGAACGTTGTAGTTGAAGCTTGAATTATTCTTATTGTTTATCTTAATTGGTTTGTTTATTCAATCTTGTGCTTAATTATTCAATTGCTTGATCATCAATTGACTACTATCTACGAATCTAGGGTTGAACTCGGGAGAGGGAATTCTAGATTGCATATAAGATTGGGTAGAGCAAGATCTTAACCCTTCAGGGGAGCGGATTTGCGGTTAGGATAGGAATATACCTAATCGCCTTGCTTGGTTATTATACGGGAATTATTAATGCGTTCTTGTTAATCCTGATTCCATAGGAATATAGGCATTAGGTTAGCTTGAATAGGCGAGTTGTACTTCGGGAGAAGGCTACGAGCAATATTAACCTCGTCAATCAATAAACCTGATTAGAAGATTTAGGTCGAAAACTCAACGTGATTGTTTAACAACCCATAACTCTAGAATATCAATTTACCTTGAATTCATCTTTAAGTTAGTTGTCTATTTAATCTTTTGATTTACTATTTTAGATTAATTCTAGTTAAATATTTGTTTGAGTTTAGTTTAGTGGATAGTTAATCACAAGTCCCTGTGGGTACGATATCTGGACTTAAAATCCTATATTACTTGTCGACCACGTACACTTGCGTGTGCATTGGGAAATCAACCAACAAGTTTTTGGCGCCGTTGCCGGGGACTTAGAAATTAACTATTCTACTAGATTGACTCTTTACTTTTGTATACTTAGTTTTTTTTGTTATATATATATATATATTTTTTTTTTAATCTTAATTTAATACCTTATCATCTTTCTTAACATGGCATCTTGGAATGATAATTGGTCGAAT
>ML401614.1:0-45303 GCA_005239525.1 Nicotiana knightiana
TATATATATATATATATATATATATATATATATATATATATATATATATATATGTATGTATGGATCGGGCTGCACGCCGCAATAATTATTATATGATACCTATTGAGCGTGAGTGGCTGAGTACGAGTGCTGATTGACGAGAGATGAGTCACGAGTGACTAAGACGCTTGCCCGAGAGGCTTTATTTGTGAGGATACAATGCCCGAGGGGCTTATTTTCTATGAAACTACTGTTTTTACTCTTCTTTAAATTTTTTCCTCTAAACGATAAATGATGAACCAATGTTTTATGTGAAATTTGGAAAGGGAAAACTGGAGTTTAAGAAACTTTAGGAATGTAGTTTCCTGACTTGATTTATTGATTTCTACTGATATTTCTTATATGATCTTTACATGATTTTAAAAGCTCGTCACTGCACTCAAGTCCTTATTTATATTTGTTACTTACTGAGTTGGTGTACTCACATTACTCCTTGCACCTTGTGTGCAGATCCAGGTGCCCGAATCGAGTGAGACTCGGTTGTTCTCAATGGAGCTTGTCCTAGACTTGATGTATTAAGGAAATACTGTTCATATTCTGTGTACTATTTAGTGCTCATGACTGTTAACTCCAGGTTTTGGGAATTTTTGTTCAGATGTTTTCATTGATTATCCGTAGATTTTGAAATACTAAACGTGCAAGATTTTGATAAATTGCATTATTGTTTTAAATGGAAATATCCTTGTATTATGTTCAGTAAATTGGCTAGCCTAGTACCACGATAGGCGCCATCACAGCCAGTGTAGATTTGGGATCGTGACAATAGGACTGCCACAGAAGAGCAAATAAAGGATTATGTTAACCTCCACAAATAGTCAACAAATTCACGTAGTTCAATCAGCAAATTTCGTTAATTTAGGATCCTATAAGTAGGATTTATAGATGAGCAGAAACAGAATGTAGAGAAGCAGTTTGTTTAAGGCGAGCATCGGGACCTATCAATTTGCTTACTGATTTTGATTAAGTTTTGAATCTGGGCAAATTTCAAGCAGCAAGAAATCACAGTTTTAGGCCCAGAATTCTTAATAAACCTACAGGTTTGCCTAAGTGATAACCAGAACAGAATCCTATAAGTATGGTATCTACAACTGTTAATTATAGACCTATAACAACTAGTTACTGATTTTAACAGACAAGTTTTATCTCTTTCGATCCTATAGGCATGCTTTCTACTTTTGCAGAATTAGTTAACTCCTATAGGCATGATTTCTAAGTGTTGAAACTGATTACAAGCATGATTTCTAAATTTACAACTGATTTACCCTATAGGCATGATATCTATTAGTTTAAATCCTTAGACATGATTTCTAGGTTTTGAAACTGGTTCCTTTTATTCCTGTAGGCATGGCATCTAACTTGAAATTGATTTTTTTTATTTTCTACAGGAATGATATCTATTAGTCACGTTGGGGCAGAATTTTTAAAGCAAATTGCCAGGAAAGTTTATAAGCTCAAAATAATAGAATCCTATATACATGACCACTAATGCACATTGAGATTGGAAATATGTGTTGATCCTACAAACATAGATTCTAATGTAGAATTGTAAAAGACCTATACGCAGTGTCTCTAATATGCCAAAAATATAAAAATTCAGAATCATAAACAGTCAGAAGGAAATCCTACGGGCGCCCGGATCTCTAAACAAACAGTAGCATGCACATAAGGAATCAACAAAATGGACCTATAGGCAGGATTTCTACCCGAGCTTGAACAAAGATATATAGAAACCCCCTCCCCTCCCAGCTTTTACTAATAACCCCAGATCTGTTATTACAGAGATTATTACATTATTACAGCCCAATATGAATGAATTACATAGTAAAGATCATTACACTATAGGGAGCCTTAGCAGGCCCGATATTAACTTGGAAACCAGGCCTTCAAGCAAAGAAAGTCTGTAGTATATAGTGATCCATCCATGGCACATAAAATTAAGTTTATAATGTGTCAATGTTCCCAAGGGCCTCAGGGACCCCGAGCAATTCACACACCAGAACCTCACTTAGAAAACAGTTCATAAAAGATTGGAAGACCAACCCCAATGTGTTAGAGTTTGTAGGAGTCTCAAGGACCCTAGGCAGTGCTCACATTGGGGGTGGTAAGAACTTATATAACTAAGAGTAGAAGTTTGAAAATAGTATATAAGGGGTAGGGGGGACAGTTTTAGAAAACAATTTTATTATTTTAGGAGCAAACAAATTCAAACTTCATGGTGCAACCAGAGCAGACAGAATCTAATTTTAGCACCAGGTTCAAGCAAATTGGTGTTTATTCAAACCAAAACCTCAGACCAGTACTTAAAGTAGTCACAGGAGCAAGGATTAATAGATAAAACTGACCACACATGTTTGCAATATCTAAATATGTTCAGAATAAGGAACATACAACTGAATCAAACAAGGTTTCACATTACTGAAGATTAATTAGTTCATTAATTACCACTAGGTGAGGCCATATAGACATGTATTAAACAGAAAACATGTTGAAGTTTGAAGTATCTACACAAACAAACACATAGAACAGGAACTAAAGAATACTAGTCTAGAAAGAGGTAAACGAAACCATAGATCAGACAGAAACATGCTAAGGTAAGCACACAGAACAGAGTAGGTTAACAGGAATTGAGTCATGCTATTTGAGAGAGAAATAAATAGAAACTATATGGAAATCAAAAGCATATCGAGGTTTAAAATAAACTAATCATATAATTCTCATGGAACATAACAAGATAATAAGAACTAAGGTATAGTAGTTGAGAAAGAGATGGCCAAGAATCAGGTATCCAAACAGAAGCATGTCGAGGTCTATAATAAACTGACTACATATCATATAGAATAGAACAAGATAACAGGAATTAAGGCATACCAGTTAGGGGGAGAGTAAAGAGGAAGGAGATGGAAATTTGAATCCAGGAGTCTAGCATTGGCTTTGAGCCGGCTAGATAATGCAGCAAATCAGAGTGATAGAAAGAACTCAAGTGTGTGTAAGTGTAGGTTTGTAAGAGTGAGCTTGTGTCTCAGCGTGTATTTGAAAATCAGAACAATGAAAGGTTTATATAGCTTACAGTAGAGTAAACCAAATAAGACAGGCAAATCAATGACACATAAATAAGGTATGCAAAAATTACTTAATCAATCAATACAAATAAATTAATAGGAAAGAATCACTAAAGTATCACTTAGATTAAGGAGAATCAATTAGCAGCCAAGATTGAGGTTTAATAAGGTAAGCAATAAGTCCAAAGATCACTTATAGGTCGGTCATAATAATCAAAGCCCAGAAATCAGGCCAGTAATATAATTAAGGAAAGTAGTACCAATTACGTATCACATATAAGTAAAGAATAGGTAAAAACCTTTCAAAGAGATATCAGTTTTAAAAAGAAGTAAAATTTCAAACCCTAATTAAGAAAGTAAATCAGTTTAATTGATAGCCAAAGTAAACAAGAAAACATTATAGCAAACAGTAGCAGAATTAGAAACCTTAGGACATAAAGACATAGTGATGAAAATCAGTCGAAAAAGTAAAGGAATAAAACCGGAGTTAAACACATAAATGTTTTAAAACATTTTTGCAGAAACTTCTTAAAAAAAATTGAAACCCTAGCTTTTAGGGAAAAACAAAAATCGGTTAACGATAATAGGAAAAAATAGCTGAATCTTAAAGGAAAAGTAACAAACAAACTCAAACCGCTTCAGATCTAAAGAGATCTGACCGAATTTAGCCAGAAATAGTTAGGTTATGTAAAAAATGAACAGAGGTGAGAAAAATCTGGTTTGAACCAGAGATTTGAAGCCTTAAACACGAAGGTATTAGTACTCACAGACTTAGGAATGAACACAGACGGATTCATCGAGAACACGAGGGATTTGAACCAAATCTGGTTCAAATCTCTTTGAGATTCCCTCAAGCAATACGAAAATCATAACACCGGTAGAGATAGGAGGCCGGGTAAGGCCTAAAATTGAAAAGAAAACCCATGAATCGAAGGGGTTTCAGTGACAGAGGGCTAGAGTTCGGAAGAGGGTGAGAGAGAAGAGAGGAGAAAGGGGGTTTGAGGGCGGCGGGTTTTGAAAAATGAATAGGGTTTGGGGGGTTGTTTGGTTAATTAAAAATGAAAGGTAAATCCTGGACCGTTGATCTTTTGAGATCAACGACCAAGATTGAACCTGGGTTGGAGCGGGTATGGATCAGGGTTATGGGTTAATGGGTTAATTTAATTGGGCTGGGGTAGAAATTGGGCTAAGGTCCGAAAATCAAATTAAAAGAGGCTATAAGTTAAATACCCAATTAATTTGATAAAATAATTTATAAATATAGCTAATAAATGATAAAAAATTCTATTTATGCATGAAAATGATTTAATATTTTACTTAATATTATAAAATATAAAATTTATTTTCGTGTAAAAATAAAGTAATTATGCACACATGAGTCGTTATTGCAAAGTTATTGCAATTATAACCTAAAGATTTAAATATGATTATGCATAAAATAATTAAAGCTTAATATAAATATAAATTATAAAAAATAATCAATAAAATTATTATAGAATCATTTGTGATGCAATTAGTAATTATTTAGATAATAAAATAATATAATAAATTAATTAAAAATCCTTTTAAAATTACAGAAAATTATGGAAAAATATTAATTGATGCTCATGCATTGTTTTGAAAGTATATATGCATTTTGAAAATAATATAGGAAAAAATTGGGTATCAACAGCTTGCGTTGCCTCTAGGGTTATCACCAGTTCATATGTTTTGGTGCTAAATTTGTAGTTCTAGTTGTTATTTTGGCGATTTGATAGTACGAGCAAGTCTGTATGATGTTTTTAGACTTGTGTGCATGCTTGGTTTGGAGCCCCGGGAGCTCGGGTGAGTTTCAGATTGGTTACGGAGTGAAATGGACTTAGGAAAAAGCATTGCTGGTGTGTTCAGGTCTGCAGATCTCGTATTTGCAAGGTCTAGCTCGCAAATGCGAGCCTCGTATTTGTGAAAAAAGCTTCACATTTGCGAGCATGGGCTGGGTTGGGCTGGGTAGTCTCACATTTGCGAGAAAAAGGACCGCATGTGTGGAAGTCCCTGTTGGCATTTGCGACGTAATGTTCGCATTTGCGAAAGCTGCAGAAAATGCGATGGTTCGCATTTGTGATATTTTCTCGCATTTGCGAGCTTCGCAATTGCGAAGCTCGCATCGCAAATGCGACATATGCAGCTGATAAGTCTTGGCTTAGACGAGATTTTTCTCATTTTTCAACATTTCCAATCACAAGAAACCCTCTAGGCGATTTTTCAAAGGTAATTTCTTCCCCAAATCGTAAGTAAGTTATTCTTAACTCATTTCTTTCTATCTTTCACTCTATTTTACAAGATTTCAACCAAAACATTTAAGGTTTTCATGGTGGGATTGGGAATTATTGGGTAGAAACTAGGTATTTCGAAATTTGGGGATTTAGACCTCAAATTGAGGTATGATTCCAAAACTACTCATATATCCAGACTCGAGGGTGAATGGGTAATCGAATTTTGGTCCGAACTTCGAGTTTTGGGGCCCGGGGTCGATTTTTGATATTTTGGAAAAAAGTTTGGGAAACCTATAATTATGTATTAAAACTGATTTCTTTAGCAATAACTAATGTTAGTAAGTTTATTATGACTAGATACGGTTGGATTGGAGGTGGAATCTAGAGGAAAAGCGGTGGTTGATCTTTCATTTGACTTTTGGAGTGAGGTAAGTGTCATGTTTAACTTTGGCTTGAGGGAGTAGGTATTACTTGCTCATTTGCTACATGGTTGATTGTTGAGTACAACATATAGGTGAGGTGACGAGTACCTATGTGTTGGTTTTGAGTCAGAGCATGCTAGTGAGTCTTATTCTTGTGACTGTTGTATTCTTTACTCGAATTATTCATGCTTAGACTAGTTATTCTTTATGTTGGGAAATTCTTACTATGTTATATGGAATTGGATATTGATTGAGTATTGACTCACAGTGGAGGTTGATGTTGTGAAGGTAAATGTAACGACCCGATCCGTCGTTACGTAGAACCTGCATCATAATTACTATTCTTGACTGGTCATAGGTTGGTTATACTTTTATTGATGTGTTAGAGGTTGTAGGCCTGAAATCGGAATGGTTGTAGTGAGAGTTTAGCCACTCAGTCCTTAAAAATTGCTTTAAAGTTGGAAAAGTCAACTGAGAGTTTACTTATTGGGAAACGACCTCGGAATGCGGACTTTATTGCTCGGATAGCTTCGTTAGGTGATTTGGGAGTTAGGAGTGTGCTCGGAATATTTTTGTGATGTCCGGTGTAGAATTAGGCTTGAATTGGCGAAAGTTAGTTTTTGGTGATTTTTGGTCGGCAGTGGAAAATAGGCTATCAGGGTCGGAATGGAATTCCAGAAGTTGGAACAGATTTCGTAATGTCATTTTGGATGTGTCTACAAAATTTTAGGTCAATCGGAGTTGTTTTGGATAGTTTCGGCATCATTGGTGGATTTTAGAAATTTCAAAGTTCTTAGGCTTGAATCCGATGTAAATCTGGTGTTTTGATGTTAGTTTTGGTAGTGCAAATAATTTTGAATAATCAATTATGATGTGTTGGTAACTTTGGTTGGGGTCCCGAGGGGATCGGAATTGATTTCGGTTGGTTAATGGGCATTTTTGGACTTAGAGAATTGCTGGTTTTCTGGTTTTTGTGCAGCAGGGATCTGTGAATCGCGATCGCATGGCAAGGGCTGCGATCGCGTAGAACACTCTGAGGACCAAGCAAAATTGTGCATCGCGATCGCGTGAATCGGGTTGCGATCACATAGGTTTGGAAGAAGGTGAAGTGCGATCGCGTGGGCTAGGTCGCGATCGCATAGGGTCATGATAGGCGCGTGGGGGGTGAGGTCAATTGGTCTTCGCGATCGCGTGCATTTGGTTGCGATTGCGTGAGGTTGAGCTGCTGTGAACCGCGGTCGCAGTGAACAAATCACTAGGCGGTATATAATTAAACCCTTTTTACACCATTTTTGTACAGACAGAGAGCTTTGGGGGCGACTTTTGAAGAGGGAAATCATTGTTCTTCATAGAGGCAAGTGTTTTGGACCTTAAAACTCATTTATGGATGATTATAGAACATAATATCAGTTTTAAATTCACAAAAATCAGTAGAAAAAGGTGGGTTTAGGGCTTGAGATTTTGAGACCTTTAGGGATTGATTTGAGGGGTCAAACGAACTCCGGTTTTAGGGATCTTTATATGTACGGACTCGTGAGATGATGAAGAACAATTTTGTATAAAAATTTCTGAGTTTTGGGATGCGGGCCTGGCGGTCCAGTTTTGACCAATTTCGGATTTTTGAGCTAAATTTGATATTTTTCTATTGGAATTTATTCCTTAAGCATAATTTGATGATAAAAATCTGAACTTGGTAGATTTGGATCCCTCAGAGACCGGATTTAGAGGCAAAGGCACTGTAGAATTGTATTTTAGCCGGTTTTGAGGTAAGTAATGTTTCCAAACTTGGTTCTGAGGGTTCGAAATACCGAGTTAAATGATTTATGACTACTGCTGAGGTGACGCACATGCCAAGTGACGGGCGTGCGGGCGTGCACTGAGTAATTGTGGCCTGGCTTATCCCATGGCACCGCTTAGTGATTATTCCATGATGATAAATGTGCTCTCATTATTGTGGTAGTTGTGAACATGTTAGAAATCATGTTAAATATAAATGCTAGGCTTCACGCCGGAAATGCTGAGACCCGAGTGGTCGTACATTGCTATCTCATGTGGTGATTATTTGATGTCATATACTCAGTCCTGTTATAACATATCATTACTTATCTCAGTCTCAGTATTGTTAATTACATGCATACTTATCATTGTTTCGGGCTGATGGAGGCATTTTTGATCCATGTGAGTGAGACTGAGTGAGGCCGAGAGCCTGTTATTGAGACAGTTATGAGAATGGACTGCACACTGCAGCGATATTTAAATCATGCCTTCGTTGGCTTGATATGGCGCTTGGGCCACTAGGGTCCCTCCGGAGTCTTTACACCCCAGTGAGCGCATTGATGTGAGGGATGGATCTTCCCTGGACTTGGATCTTGTCCGAAGTGGATGTTATGTGAGGGATGGATCTTCCCTGGGCGTGGATCTTTTCCGAGTGTTGTATTCTGGAGATGGAATTTCTTCGTGGGGCTGGATTGACCTTTGTCCTCAGTACGGAGTGACTACGGTCCCTGACGTTTATGCATATTCCGGGATGGAACTTCCCTGGGCCTAAAAGCCATAGATAGTACTGAGTGGACTTCTGTGGGATAGTTGTGAGCACTATGTGCATATCCACACTGTATTAATACATATATTTTTATGATGGCATGTAGAGTATACTAGCATACTTGGCATATTTAATCATTCTGATAAACTGTTAGCATGTCTATTTTCTGTATATTATTTACTGTAATTTCTGAGGTTTAGTCCGTCACTACCTCTTAGCCCATAGTTTTGGTTCGTTACTTCTGAGTAGGTGTACTCACGTTACCCCCTGCACCTCGTGTGCAGATTCAGGTACACTGGGACCCGACAGTGGATATTGAGCAGCGGACAGAGTTTTCATTGGAGTTGTCGAGGTAGCAGCTGGCGATCGCGACCTCGTCTTCTCTTTCTTATTCTAACTGTTGTTCTTTATTTTGAGACAATGTTTTCCATTTCTCCTTTTCTTTTGCTTTATGTTATAGTAGCTCATGTCTGAGTGACACCGGATCCGGGATTGGAGGTTTTAAATTTAATTTTTCAAATATTGTTTTAAACTTCAGATCCTTAGCATTATCAATAAATTCGTTTAAAAATCATATTTTTACTGGAATTGAATTTAGCTTAGATAAAAAGGGCGGCTTGCTTGGTTCCACGACAGGCGCCATCACGACTCCGAAATTGGGTCGTGACAAGATGGTATCAGAGCGCTAGGTTAAATAGGTATCACCAGTCATGAGCATGTTTAGTAGAGTCTTGCGGATCGGTACGGAGACGTCTGTACTTATCTTCGAGAGGCTACAGAACCCTTAGGAAAGTCCCACATCTTTGAATTCTGTCGTGCGACTTTGTTGAATTCTCGAACTAAACTTCTGTTGTTTTCAGTCTCTCACAAATGGTGAGGACTCGTGCTATTGATCGTGTTAATCAGACACCAGCAGAACCAGCTGGGGGTCGAGGCCGTGGCAGAGGGAGGGGTGCAGCCCGCTTAGCAGCCGTGGTAGTACCTTTGGACCCTCCCACTACTCATGAACAGGTCCCCACAGTTGAGGTCCCAGCGAGAGAGGCTCAGGCACCATCAGTGCCCATTGTGATTCCGGGTCATCAGGAGACCCTATCCCAGATTTTGACAGTGTGCACCAGCCTGGCACAGGCCGTCGCCGTGTCTACTGCTGCCACTTCTCAGGTCGGGGGAGGAACTCAGACTCCAGCTGCCCGGACACCTGAGCAAGTTAACCAGGGGCTTCAGACACCTGGGACAGTTCCGGTTCAGCCGGTTGCCCCAGCCCAGGATTATGTGGTCCCAGCTTTAGTGGTACTGAGGGCGAGGACGCCCAGGGCTTTTTGGACAAGTGTCAGAGGATCCTTCGTACGACAGGGATACTGGAGGCTAGTGGGGTCCCATTTACTACGTTCCAATTTTCAGGAGCTGCACTTGCTTGGTGGGAGGCCTATGAGAGGCATAGACCCGCTGATGCATCGCCCCTTAACTGGTGTCAGTTCTCCATTCTATTCCTGGAAAAGTATATATTGCAGTCCCGCAAGGAGGAGCTGCGTAGGAAGTTCGAGCAGTTGCACCAGGAGGACATGACCGTGACGTAGTATGAGATGAGGTTCTCCGAGTTGGCCCATCATGCTATCTGGATAGTTCCCACAGATAGGGAGAGAATCAAGAGGTTCATTGATGGCCTCACTTATCAGCTTCGGGTTTTTCTGACTAGGGAGAGGGTATCCGGCGCTTCTTTTGAGAAGGTGGTTGACATTGGCAGAGAGATTGAGTCAGTTCGCCTAGGAGCGGATCGATAGGGAGGCCAATAGGTCTCAAGGATTTGGAAATTTTGGTGGGGTTCCTTCACGGGGGCAGCCTCAGCCCGGCGGAGGCCGTCCATTCAGGCAGGCTTAACCAGGTCACTCAGTTTATCGTGGTGGATCTGTTGGTCACGATCCTCATAGTTCGCATCAGGTGCAACCATCTTTCAGTGCCCTACCAACTCAGAGTTCATCTTGGGCACCATCGGTTCAGAATTCATCTATACCTGGTTCTTCTAGTGGTTATCCTGGTGCTAGGGGTTCCCTTCAGTCCCCAGTGCCATTCTCCGAGAGAGGTTGATTTGAGTGTGGAGATGTGGGCCATATTAAGAGGTTTTTCCCTCGTTTTGCTAGAGGTACTTATCAGCAGAGTATTCAGCCTGCGGTTTTAGTATCAGTAGCTGCACTGCCCGCCCAGGAAGCTAGAGGTGGGGGTCAGGCAGGTATGGGTCGTCCAAGAGGGGGAGGTCGATGCGGTGGTGATCATTCCCGATTTTATGCATTTTCAGCCAGACCGGATGAGATGGCTTCTGATGCCGTGATCCCAGGTATTGTCTCAGTATGTCACGAGAAGCTTATGTTTTTAATTGATTCCGATTTTTCATATTCACATGTTCATCATAATTTAGCCCATTCTCTGGATACGCCCCGTGAATCTTTTGTTACATCTGTTTATGTGCTCGCCCCTTGTGGGTGATGTTGTTGTTACGGACCGCGTGTGTCGGTTGTTTGTGGTACCTATTGGGGGTCTAGAGACCCGGGTGTGTGCATGGTAAGGTTATTTGACGGTTGATGGCTTTTGGAACAACCCTTGGCACGTTCGAGGATGAACGTTTATTTAAGAGGGGGAGAATGTAACGACCCGATCCGTCGTTACTTAGAACCTACATCATAATTACTATTCTTGACTGGTCATAGGTTGGTTAACTGTTATTGATGTGTTAGAGTTGGTAGGCTTGAAATCGGAATGGTTGTAGTGAAAGTTTACCCACTCAGTCCTTAAAAATAACTTTAAAGTTGGAAAAGTCAACTGAGAGTTTACTTATTGGGAAACAACCTCGAAATGCGGATTTTATGGCTCGGATAGCTTCGTTAGATGATTTGGGACTTAGGAGTGTGCTCAAAATATTTTTGTGATGTCCGGTGTAGAATCAGGCTTGAATTGGCAAAAGTTAGTTTTTGGTGATTTCCGATCGGCAGTGGAAAATAGGCTATCAGGGTCGGAATGGAGTTCCATAAGTTGGAACAGGTTAGTAATGTCATTTGGATGTGTTTGCAAAATTTCAGGTCAATCGGAGTTGTTTTGGATAGTTTCGGCATCATTGGTGGATTTTAGAAATTTCAAAGTTCTTAGGCTTGAATCCGATGTAAATCTGGTGTTTTGATGTTAGTTTTGGTATTTTCAGAGTGCAACTAAGTTTGAATAATCAATTATGATGTGTTGGTAACTTTGGTTGGGGTCCCGAGGGGCTCGGGATGGATTTCGGTTGGTTAACAGGCATTTATGGACTTAGAGAATTGAGTTTTCTGATTTTTGTGCAGCAGGGAAGGGCTGCGATCGCGTAGAACACTCTGAGGGCCAGGCAAAATTTTGCATCGCAATCGCGTGAATCGGGTTGCAATCGCGTAGGTTTGGAAGAAGGTGAAGTGCAATCGCATGGGTTAGGTCGCGACCGCGTAGGGTCATGACAGTCGCGTGGGGGGTGACGTCAATTGGTCTTCGCGATCGCGTGCCTTTGGTTGCGATCGCGTGAGATTGAGCTACCGTGAACCGTGATCGCGTGGCTTTTTCCGCGATCGCAGTGAAGAAATCACTGGGCAGTATATAATTAAACCCTCCGCGACTTAAACCCTTTTCACACCATTTTTGTACGGACAAAGAGCTTTGGGGGCGACTTTTGAAGAGGAAAATCATTGTTCTTCATAGAGGTAAGTGTTTTGGACCTTAAAACTCATTTATGGATGATTATAGAACATAATATCAGTGTGAAATTCACGAAAATTAGTAGAAAAATGTGGATTTAGGGCTTGAGATTATGAGACCTTTAGGGATTGATTTGAGGGGTCAAACGAACTCCGATTTTAGTGTTATTTATATGTACGGACTCGTGAGATGATGAAGAACAGCTTTGCATAAAAAGTTCTGAGTTTCGGGACGCGGGCCCGAGGGTCGGGTTTTGACCAATTTCGAATTTTTGAGCTAAATTTGATATTTTTCTATTGGAATTTATTCCTTAAGCATAATTTGATGATAAAAATCTGAAATTGGTAGATATGGAGCACTCAGAGGCCGGATTTAGAGGTAAAGGTACTGTGAAATAGTATTTTAGTCGGTTTTAAGGTAAGTAACATTTCCAAACTTTGTTCTGAGGGTTCGAAACCCCGAGCTAAATGATTTATGACTACTGCTGAGGTGACGCACATGCCAAGTGACGGGCGTGCGGGCGTGCACCGAGTAATTGTGGCCTGGATTATCCCATGGCACCGCTTAGTGATTATTCCATGATGATAACTGTGCTTCCATTAATGTGGTAATTGTGAACATGTTAGAAATCATGTTAAGTATAAATGTTAGGCTTCACGCCGGAAATGCTGAGACCCGAGTGGTCGTATAGGGTTGTCTCATGTGGTGATTATTTGATGTCATATACTCAGTCCTGTTATAACATATCATTTTATATCTCAGTCTCAGTATTGTTAATTACATGCATACTTATCATTGTTTCAGGTTGATGAAGGCATTTGTGATCCATGTGAGTGAGACTGAAGAGTAATGACTGAGTGAGGCCAAGGGCCTGCTATTGAGACATTTATGAGAATGGATTGCACACCGCAGCGATATTTAAGTCATGCCTTCGTTGGCTTGATATGGTGTTTGGGCCACTAGGGCCCCTCCAGAGTCTTTACACCCCCAGTGAGCGCATTGATGTGAGGGATGGATCTTCCCTGGACATGGATCTTGTCCGAAGTGGATGTTATGTGAGGGATGAATATTCCCTGGGCATAGATCTGGTCCGAGTTTTGTATTCCGGAGATGGACTTTCTCCGTGGGGCTGGATTGGCTTTTTTCCTCAGTACGGAGTGACTACGGTCACCGGTGTTTATGCATATTCCGGGATGGAACTTCCCTGGGCCTGAGAGCCATATATAATATTGAGTGGACTTCTGTGGGAGGGTTGTGAGCACTATGTGCATATCCACACTGGTTTAATACATATATTTTTATGATCGCATGTAGAGTATACTGGCATACTTGGCATAGTTACTCATTCTGATAAACTGTTAGTATGTCTATTTTCTGTATATTGTTTACTGTAATTTTTGAGATTTAGTCTGTCACTACCTCTCAGCCCATAGTTTGGGTTCGTTAATTCTGAGTTGGTGTACTCACATTACCCCCTGCACCTCGTGTGCAGATTTAGGTACACCGGGACCCGGAAGTGGATATTGAGCAGCGGACAGAGTTTTCATTGGAGTTGTCGAGGTAGCAGCTGGCGATCGCGACCTCATTCTCTTTCTTATTCTACCTGTTGTTCTTTATTTTAAGACAATGTTGTCCATTTCTCCTTTTCTTTTGCTTTATGTTATAGTAGCTCATGACTGACTGACACCGGATCCGGGATAGGAGGTTTTTCATTTAGTTTTTCAAATATTGTTTTAAACTTTAGATCCTTAGTATTATCAATAAATTCGTTTAAAAATCATATTTTTACTGGAAATTGAATTTAGCTTAGATAAAAAGGGCGGCTTTCCTGGTTCCACGTCAGGCGCCATCACGACTCCGAAATTGGGTCGTGACACTAAAGGTTGAAAAGGGACTTGTTATTTAAAGATTCTATTTCCCGATTGTTATTGTTTTGTTGTTTGGGTGAGGAAGAGCATAAGGCACGAAGGGTAATGCCATGCCAGTTCATATTCATTATCAGTTTGTACTCATTATCATTTCATATTTATTATCAGTTCATATTCATTATCATGTGAGGAAGAGTGTAAAGCACGAAAGGTGATGCCGTGCCATTTCATATTCATTATCATGTGAGGAAGAGTGTAAAGCACGAAGGGTGATGCCGTGCCATTTCATATTCATTATAATGTGAGGAAGAGTGTAAAGCACGAAGGGTAATGCCTTGTCATTTTATATCCATTATCATTGTTTCATTCATTTATTATTGTGAGGATATGAGTAAAAACACGAAGGGTGATGCCGTGCACTTGTTTTTGCTATGTTTAATATTTTCATTAGTGCAAAGCATGTTGTTGTTGTGTCTTTTTACTGGTACCATTCTCATGATCTTGTACTCCGCTTAACATGTTCTCCCCCTCCCGTTATTATCTGTGTAGATTCTATTATTTGTTGTTATGCCCGTACATTGCTTAATTGCACAAGTTTATGTTGTTGCCTTGTCCTAGCCTCGTCACTACTTCACCGAGGTTAGGCTCGACACTTACCAGTACATGAGGTCGGTTGTACTGATACTGCACTCTGCACTTTCTGTGCAGATTACGGTACTGGACCGAGTTGATCCCGTGAGGAGCTGTTGACTTCAATCCCACATGAGACCCAAGGTAGATCTGCCGGCATTCGCAGAGCCTGGAGTCCCCTTCAAGTTATTTCAATTTACTATTTCTTCTATTCGAAAATAATTATATTTTTCCTTCAGCCAGTATTTGTAGTAACTCGTAGAAGTTCGTGAATTGTGACACCAAGTTCTGGATAGTTGTGTACGAATATTTGAGTTATTATGAACTTCCGCACTTCTTTAATCTGTTATGCTTTAGATTATTATTATTTAGTGAATTGCTTAAAGAGTTAACGCATTAAATTTCTAATTGTTGGCTTCCCTAGCAACTGAAAGATTAGGCGCCTTCACGTTCTTAACGGTGGAAAATTCGGGTCGTGATAATGTTGTAATCGTATCTCTTATTCAAACTGAACACGCACATCTTTCACAATCTTCTGAAGATTATGAAAATCTATTTTCCAGTTTTATATGAAACAATATTACAAAAGGAAAAAGTTGGAAAAGAAAATAAGGGAAGACTTCTTGAAAAAATGTAGGGTCAGTAACATGTCGTGAATTCCTCACCTATTCATTATAACAAGGAATTAAGAGGGAAGACACGACTAATCGTGATCCCCTCTCCAAAATCCAACCCATAGTAGTAGTGACAGAGCTAGAATTTGAACCTTATGAATTCAAAATTATTATTATTTTAAGTAACTGGTTACTAAATTAATAATTTGCACGTTTTTATTGAATTTCTTAGTACAAATACAGAGTTTGAACAAAAGCTACTGGGTTCGACCGAACCTGCAAACAACACTGTGGCTCCGCCCTTGCAAATCAGTATTAGTTACTCCCTCCGTTCCAATTTATGTGAATATATTTCCTTTTTGTTCATTCAAAAAAGAATGATCCCTTTCTAAATTTTGAAACAATTTAGTTTAAACTTTTAATTTTACCTTAACTGAAAAGCTTTTATAACTACACTAATATTCTGGGCCACTTTCTGATGTGTTTAGGACAACAAATTCTAAAAGTTTTCATTTTTTCTTAAACTTCGTGTCCAATCAAACATGTTCACATACATTAGAACGAAGGAAGTAACATTTAGGCCCTCCCACGAACTTCCTAATTCTCAAATCATTACCTATTTTTAGCATAATAGCTAAACCCTCTTTGTCTACATTTGTTTGAATAATCTCTTATTTTGTGTTTTATTATTGGCAAGAAAACAATAGTTTGTATCTGTAATTTTTGTGTCGTACTGAATAAAATTAGATGCTTTACCGCTTGTGCATATTCCCATAGTTATGGGCAGGGGTGTATATGGATTGGGTTTGTTTGATTTTTATCAAACCAAATCAAACCAATTATATCGGCTTGTATTGGTTCGTTTTGTTAGTTTTTTGGATTTTTTGAATTTTTTTGTTACATGAATATTATTTCAATTTTACTTTGTTAAAGTTATAAATAAAGTTTTTCTAAGTAAATATATGTTTAGTAAAAATTAAATTAACTTACAAGAATATGATTTATAAAAATATTCTTATGGGAGAATTTTTTTAGTAATATATGAATTTTATTTTCTTAGTCATCTAACAATAATTTTTCATTGATGTACGCTTTTAAGGTTAACCGAATTTAATAATTAAACATAAAAATAAATTTTGAAACCTAAATAATAATATATTCTATTTAATTTTTAAATGATCGAAATATCATTTCAAATTCGAAAAAGATATAAGAATTTATCAGATGGCACATGAATATGAAAAAACAAAGAGATTAACGCATTTAAATAACCTTGATAAAAGTGATGATACGCTATTGTTTAAAGTAAATAAAAATATATGCACTTCATATTTCTATTAAATATTATATTTCATGAGAGAATCCTAAATATTTGTATATAATTTTTTAAAGAAAATTCTATACAAAATCTTAAAAGTATATATATAAAAAGTATATACTTATATGTTGGTTCAGGTTCTTTTACTTAATACCAAACCAAATCAAACCAAATCTAATCGAGATTTTTAATCAGTTAATGTTTGATTAAATTTAGTTGTATAATTGTGAGTTGCCTTGTCATTGAACCTTTGAAATATTTCATGTGTTATCATTTATCATTTAGGATTGTTCATATTAGAAGAGTTCATATTTGTACACTAGCCCCTCTTTTTGTGAATTGGTATTTTGTGTAGTTTTGAATTATTAAATTTTGGAAGAGCTAGATGCATGTCTTAGGTGCTAATAGCATTTCAAGGTTAGTTATCTATATTTTTTAATTTAAGTAATTTTAATTATTTTAATTGTATAAATTAGGGTTTAGTAAATGTTTAATTAAATTTAGTTGTATAATTGCCCGTTGATATAAATTAGGGATTTTTCATATTAGAAGAGTTCATATTAGAGGTCTTTAGAATCTTATTATAATTTTTTAGCGCGTGATATTTAGGGATACATGTGAACTTTAAAATTACTTCTTACAATTGAACTTTAAAAGAACTTATTTAGGGATATATATGTGAACTTTCAAATTAATATAACATGCAATTTATTTGTTCTTTGTGTAGATGAAATATCATAGTTGGAAAATTAGGGTTAACTAATTATGCTAGATTAATTGAGTGTGCTAACAAATTAAATTGAATGAGTTAGTCTAATTGAATGGCCTAACTAATTCAATATTGGAAATTTTACTTCCTATAGCAAAGCTTTACACCTTATTTATTATAAATAAATATCCTTTTAATATATTCTTTTCTATAACTACCTTTTAGATTTTATAGCAAAATATGTATTTATGATCACTTCCTACTTTTTAGCCATTAAATACGCTGAGTAATATTTTTCTCTCTCCTACTTTCTGTTCTTTCTCTCACAAGACCATCATATAGTATAGAATTTCAGAAACTAAGATCTCTCTCCACAATCTCTCTCTCTCTCTCTCTCTCTCTCTCTCTCTCTCTCTCAACGCCAGTCTCTTCTCCATGAATACAACCACAATTCTCCACTGATTCATCTCCATTGTCTCGCGAAATTTTCAAAATGTTTTGCTCCAAAAAGTTGCGGTAAGTGTTAAAGTTGTTAGATTTTCACTGGTACATTGCTTCTTCTGATTCTCTTTACTAATCTTTTAGAAATAGTCACCATTGTTATGCTTTCACCAGAAAACTCAAAATTTCATCACCAATGGCTGATTCAACAACTCACAAGAGGGTTACCTAGCATCGAAACAAGCCCAATTTGAGAAATCTTCGAAAGAATCAACACTTCCTGATACGGAAAAGAGAAGAAAACTTATGAATGATGATTCAGGGGTTAAGGGAAAAGATTCTTTATTTTTATTGTATTCAATGTATCTCGTTGTATTCCATGTATTTCATTATATTCATTGTCTTTATTTATTTATTTTTACTTTTTTAATATATTCAATGTATATAACTGTATTCAAGTTAAATACAGATTCACGGATGTAACGACCTGGCCGGTTGTTCCGAGAGTTATAGCTCCATTTTCCCATTTTTACTTCTTTATGTGTTATTCAGCTTTATTTTGTTGCATCGGGTTTGTTGGTTCAGGTCTGGAGTGGTTTTGGAGTGGAATGAGACACTTAGTCTTTATTTTAGAAGGTTAAGTTGGAAAAGTCAACCGGATGTTGACTTATGAGTAAATGATCTTGTATTAGGATTTTTATGGGTTGGATAGCTCCGTTAGGTGATTTTGGACTTGGGAGCGTGTTCAGAATGTAATTTGGATGTCCGTGGTAGAATTAGGATTGAGTTTTGGCAAAATTGGAAATTTGGTGATTTATGGTCGGCAGTGGAAAAATTAGGTATCGGGTTCGGAATGGAATTATGGAAGTTGGAATAGGTTCATAGTGTCATTTGTGATGTGTGTGCAAAATTTCAAGTCATTCGGAGGTGATTTGATAGGTTTCGTCGTCGTTTGTGGAATTTGAAAGTTTAGAAGTTCTTAGGATTGAATCCGAGGGTAATTTGGTGTTTTGATGTTGTTTTGAGTGATTCGAAGGTGCGATTAAGTTCGTGTGATGTTGTGGGACTTGATTGTATGCTTGGTTGAGGTCCCGGGGGCCTCGGGTGAGTTTCAGATGGTTAACCGATCGATTTTGTACTTTGCATAATGGCTGATAACTGCTGGTGTATTTTTTTGGTTTCCTTATAGGCGATCGCGTAGGCTTATTTGGAGCAGAGGTGAGTTTGTGCTATGTGATCGCTGAGTTTGGAACGCGATCGCGTGCGTGTGTGAAGATGTACTTCGCTAACGCGTGGCCAATGTCGCGTTCGCATAGAAGTAATCGAGTTGTGAGAAGGTGAGGTGAATTGCTCTATTCGATCGCGTGAATAAGGATGTGATCGTGTAAGTTGGAGAAGTAGTGATCCGCGATCGTGTGGGTAGTTTCGCTATCACGTAGGGTTAATGTGTGGGCAGTCTATTTTTGTGCTTCGCGATCGCGAGGCAAATTCCATGACCGCGATGAAGGTATACCTGGGCATATTTAAAAGATTCAAACGAGGGTTTCGAGTTTATATCATAAAATTGAAGTGCGATCTCAGTAGAAGGCGTTTTTCGGAGAGATTCTTGCGTGGGTGTTTGGGGTAAGTGATTTCTATCTAATTTTGGTCAAGTTCCATGATTATGCCTTTAATTTCATCCTTTAATTTATGATTTTGGGGTGGAAAATTAGGGAAAATGAGGACGAATTCTTGAGTTGAATTTTGGGGGGTTTTGAATAGGATTTGTTATCGGATTGGAGCAAATTTTGTATGGTTAGACTCATGAGTGAATGAGCTTTCAAGTTTTGTAATTTTTTTCGGATTTCGAGACGTGGGCTCGGAGGCCGAGTTTGAGCCGAATTCAGGATTTTGGGCTAATTTGATAGTTTTTCTTGTAGAATTCATTCTATTAGCGTATATTGATGGTAATATACTGATTTTGCTTAGATTCAGAGCATTTGGAGGCTGAGTCGAGAGGCAAGAGCATCACGGGTTAGAGATTTGACCAATTTGTGGTAAGTAACACTTCCAAACTTGGTTATGAGGGTTTGAAACCCCGCACTATGTGTCATGTGATTAGTATTGAGGTGACGCACATGCCAAGTGATGGGAAAGTGGGCGTGCACCGTGAGAATTGTGGCCTGGTTCATTCCATGGCACCGCTTAGTGACTCTTTCTTGATGATATCCGTGTTTCTATCATGTGATTAAGTAAATGTGTTGTAAATCATGCTAGATATCCTGTTAGGGCTTCACGCGGATACTGTTGAGACACGAGTGGTCGTTTCTTGCTTTCATATCATTAGTTTCATTGATATCCTGTACTCAGTCTTATTCATACATATCATATCATGTCTCAGTCTCAGTTGTTATTATTTGGCACATCATATTATTGTTTCGGGCTAGTTTCATGGCATTGTGAGCCTGTGTGTGAGAGACTAGAGAGTGATGACTGAGTGAGGCCGAGAGCCTGATTATGAGTGACAGTTATGGGATCGAGCTGTACGCCGCAGTGGTTATGTTGATGATTGTGATAGCGCTTAGGCTGTAGGAGCCCCTCCGGAGTCTTTAACACACCCCAGTAAGCGCAAATGATATTTTGAGATGGATCTTCTCCATAGGGCTGGAATGGCCTTCCTCAGTACAGAGCGACTGTTGTCAGCGATGTGTATATATTCTGGGATGGATCTTCCCGGAGTCGGGTGGCCATATACAGCACCGAGTGGTTGAGCACTTAAGAGTGGAGGTACATGGTACATTTCCATGCATTCTGTGCATTGGCAATTAGAGATATGCCGAGCTTATTACTTTACATAGTTCAGATATGCATTTACTTTACTTCTTGAGCTGAATACTCGAATGGAAAGCATGCCTACTTTTCTGCAAAGTTTAATTCTGCATATTTGTTGAGGTTTAGTAAGTCACTACCTCTCAGTCCATAGATTGGACTTGTTACTTACTGAGTTGGTGTACTCATGCTACCCCCTGTACCTTGTGTGCAGATTCAGGTATCTCAAGCCACGGTAGTGGCTGTTGACTATTCCAGTCGCGGATTTTCATCGGAGATAGCGAGGTGGTTGCATGGCGATCGCAGTCCTGCCTTTCTCCTTCCTTATCTCCCTTTTTGTGTATTTTGTCTATTCTCAAACTATGTTAGTCTTGCTATATTTCATAACAGTTGTAGTATTTTCTCATGACTTACTGACACCCAATGTCGGGCTTTCATTTTTTCGCATTTTTGGTTTGAGTTTATCTCTTTTACGAAATTTCATATTGAAAAAGTCTATTATCTAACTTTTAATGAAATATCGAATTTTGTTTGGGAGTGTGTCGGCTTGCCTAGTTCCACGATGGGCGCCATCACGACCGGGTTAGTTTATGGGTCGTGATAACGGGTTAAGGGGAAAAATACTTTATTTACATTGTATTCAACATATCTCGTTGTATTCCATGTATTTCATTGTATTCATTGTCTTCAGTTTTTTCTACTTTTTCAATATATTTACTGTATTTAACTGTATTTAAATTAATTATATAATTTCAAAGCTTCACTTTGTTTCACAGTTTTGTGCAACAATATATATTCAACAATATGTATTAATGTATTATAGAATGTATTCATATGTTTCTTTTAATTAATATATGTATTCAAATGTATCTGCAGTGTATATGCATATGTTTTGCACTATACATGACCTGCTATACTTCATATATTCAATGTATTGTATGTTGATACTCAATTTTTTCCTCATATTTTTAAAACATATATATGTATATACTTACAAAATAATATATTTGCATCATCATTTAGTTTATAAACCTATACATGCATTTCTCATAGTTTTCCATAATTTTGAAAGGCTTCATTAATTTCTTTCTGCATTTTTGCTATATAAATATCCAATAATTATCCTTCAAATTATTTTTTATGATGATTCAATCATCTAAAATTATTATTTACACCAAGATGTATGTTTTTAAATATTTTACTTTATTTTTTATAATTACATTTGTATTTTTAGGCTAATTGCACATTTTTGCAATAATAACCTATATTCATGTATAATTACATTATTTATGAAAAAAAAACTTTTTATATCTTTATAATGTTTAGTTATTATTTTTAATCATTTTAGTGCACAAATAATATTTTTTGTTATTTATTCATTACTTTTATAAATTATTTTGCTAAATATTGAGTATTTAAAAACTAGCCTAAATTCCTAAACCTATTTTCGGACAAAATATTGGCCCATAAAACCAAAGACAGTAGCCCAATAACCCCATCCCAAAACCAATAACCCCATTACCTAGAACCCGGTTGCAACCCACCTAAATAAACCCAACCCAACCCCTTTTTAATCGTGACCGTTGATCTCTGAGATCAACGGTCCATATTGAACCCCTCCCTTTAATTACCCAATCACCCTAAGCCTAACCCATTTCCCTTCTGCCCGCAGCCATAACATCCTCTCATCTCCCTTCTCCCTATCTCAAGAACCCTAGCCGTCGCCCCTAAATCCTCTTCTAATCCCACCTAATATGGGATTTCATGGCTATTTCTTGCCATATACGATCCCCTTCTGGTACTGACTACTATCCTATAGTTCTTGCATAAACATGGCAAGTTGATCTCATCAAAATCGAATCGAAATCGGTTCAAATCCCTGATCTTTTGCTATTCTGTCTATATTCATCCTATATTCTACTGTGAGTACAAGTGTTTGCTTATTTTTTGTTGATTCCTACTTACCCTAAATCTAGGGTTTTCAGATCTCTTCGAATCAAACCAAAATTGGTTCGATTCTCCTATTTTTAGTGTTATTATGTCTATATTCGTCCTATAATCTATTGTGATTCCGATTTTTGTTATATTTTGTCAATAGTTACTCTCCCTAAAAAAAATAGGGTTTACCGGTTTCTTCTTCTAATCCGATTTTAAATTGATTTATGTGTTCTTCTTTCCTTTTATGTTTTGATTGACTTTATTTCCTTACTTATGTGCTGATTCTACCACTGTATAAACCCATCCCTCTTCCCCTTTTTGGAGAGAACTTCAATCACTATTTTTCACTAAAAACTAAGGCTTTACCCTGTGTTCGTTGAGTATCTTGTTTTGTTTTGGCTCTTGGCCGCCTGAAAGCCAAGGCTACCAAATTTCTACTTTTCTGACCTCTCTTGGGTGTGAGCACTGCCCTAGGTTCTTGAAACCCCTAGGAACTTGACACATTTGAGACTCTGGTTCCTTATTGTTGATCTTTCCTTGTTTATTGAACAATCACTGGTTAGTTTATCAACCTTCACAATGTTTATTGCCTTATGATAGCATGTTCTCGGAAACTGCATGACTTAATGTATTTCCTTGACTCTCTTCATGTGTGATTCTGCCTATAATTGCTAGCCTAATAATGTCTTTGCACCTAACTTAGTTAATATGGACAGATTGAAGCATGTTTAGCTTGGTGTTATTGATAATTTGAATGTTCTGCCTTGATTATATGGCTTAATCCATGTTCTTTGACTAATTCTGAACCTCTGGTTATTAATTTATGTTATTAGCTCACCCTAACCTGTTTAAGACCTTCACTCTAAGTGTGAAGTGTGCCCCTATGACTATGGCTATCACTCAATGTGTTCTTGCCCTATCCAATTCTGTACCTCTAAGAACCTACTATCCTTTGAACTAGTCTTTCTTGACTGATGCCCTCTATGTTCTCTGAATTCTATTTGTATTATGTTGTTTAATCCCTGAGTGTAGTATAATCAGATCCCTTAAGTTTCAAACTAGTTTCATTAGTGACAACTATTTGTCTTACTAGCCTATTTCTCCTTGCCTGTTAACTTGGTAATCCCAAAGCTTCAGGCTCCCTATTTCTTATTAACATGTCACCCTGCCCCACTGTGTTAGTTTTTTTCTTGAGTTCATGACCATTATGTGATCATTTTAGTGTTTGCAAATGCTTTTCCAAAATCATTAGTTTATTACTACTCTCATTGGTTGTTCCCTATTATGAGTCTCTGATTCTTGGCCGGCTGAAAGCCAACCCCCCCCCCCCCCCCCCCCCCCCCCCCCCCCCCNAGCATTGCACGGGGTCCATTTTGAGAACCTTGTGAACTCTGACACACTAGGGTCTAAGGTTCTTTGGCACTTTGTCCTAATTGCTCTATTCTACCCCTTTTCCTACCTGCTGAATAAGCTAATTGGCTTGTGTACATGACTGTCTTCTATGACTACTGGATTTGGGTTATCTTGTGTAAGTGAAGATTATTTTCTGGGCTGTGGTGAAACTTGTATGGATACAAAATTGAAGGTCTGGCTAGGCTGGGTATACTTTGGGTCTGTCTTAGGCCCACTATATTTATTTTGTAACTTTATAATTTATTTCATTCATTGGGCCTGTAATAATTTTGTAATAATGATTGGAGTGTTAGTAAAATTGGGAAAATGGGTCTATTCTAATGTTTGCATGAAATGAGTAGAAATCCTTCCTATAGGTGTTTAATTCGTCCAACATGTTCTACTCCTATGTGTTGTTACATAACCTGCCTATAGGACCTAAGTGTTTAATTCGTTCAATATGTTCTGCTCCTATGTGTTTCTAGATAACCTGCCTATAGGACCTGAGTGTTTAATTCATTCAACATATCCTGCTCCTATGTTTTGTTAGATATCATGCCTATAGGAAATAAAATGTCAATGACCAATCTTTCAATTTGCATAACTGCAGCAAATTCATTAGATACCATGACCCTAGGGTTATACTAGCTTATGTTCTACTGATTTTCATCTAAAAATCATGCTTATAGGACTTTAATTGGTTAATTTGCTATTGTTGAGGTACTGCTCACCTAGAAGACATGCCCATAGGAGCTAAGTATAAAAATCAGTTTGAATCGTTAATCGTTAGAAATCCTGCCGATAGGGTATTACCACTCGCTTTGAAGTGTTAATATTGACTTTTCAAACACTATTTCGTTGCTTAGACATACCAATATTAGAAAGCATGCCTATAGGATCAAATTGAGTAATTCTGAGTATTTTCAATGATTATCACTGCCAACTACTTAAATTACCTAGAGATCATGTCTATAGGTTTAATCACTCATAATCTGTAATTTCAATAATCAGCATGCAATACCAAATCTCCCTTAAGCCGTATAGTTGTTTAGAAATCATGTCTATAAAATGGCACCCTGCATCTGAAACTGCCTGCATGTTTGAATTCCAAGGTCACATAGAAACCATGTCTATAGGGCTTAATGGCTTTAATCTGCCTCAATTCTGAAACTGTCTAACGCCTAATATGAGAATTTGGTTTCGTGCATTTTTTGTCTAAGTGTGGAGGCTAACTTGATCCCATAATTGCCTTTTACATGAAGTCCAACTTGTTTTATATGTCGCTTAGTTTTTATCATTTTTGAGCAGCCTAAGCTAAGTTTAGAATCATCCAAAATAGAGGTTCAAACACCTCCCGGGCCATAGGCATGGGACGGGTAGTGCACGCATAAGGCGCGATTTAGAATCAACTAGTGCGCTCTAGGTATAAACTTAAATATAGTGATCGAGTAGCAAGAGATGATAGTCTGTGCCCGGTGAATAATACGTGTAACACCCCATCTTGAGGGAGTTACAAAGTATTATTTATGTTGTACGGGGTGATCCTTTAGGCTAAAACACTTAAGACCCCCCTTTCTTGTCTTTAGATAAATTATTTGTGTTTATTCAGGGATTTTCGATAATAATTGCCCAAAATTCTTGTTATCTCTCCGTTTATCTGACTAATTCATATAACTCGAGTTCGGCCGGGACCCACAGTTGTGGACCTCGAAGAGTGCCTAACACTTTCTCTTCGAGGTAATTTGAGCCCTTACCCGATCTTTGGTGATGCCAACTGGTTAAACCAGAGTTATTTGCAAATAGGTGCCCTAACGCACCTCAAACCCGTTAGGTGGAGACTCTCTATTTTAACACCTTCCTTAAAAGAGTTGTCACGTGTCGAAACCCGATTTCACGAGAAAAAGAGGCGCGACAGCATGGCGACTCTGCTGGGGATATTTTAGGCTCTTACCATGGCGAACTTGGTCTATATGAATTAGTATTCTTTGATAAATGCGTTTCCCAGTTCTTTATTGTTACATGAATATCGCACTCCCATTTTCCCTTTTTCATTGATACATGCACACCTTTTTCTCCTATTTTCCCTTTATTTGAATTCGTATTAATACACAAATATGTGCTCAACTTGATTACAATATGCGTTTTCCTCTTATGTTTGATTGCTCCAAGTCATTTTTAAAATTTTTCTATATCATGTCTCTCCCCTACCTTTAATCCCTCGCTTACTTTGTTACAATTTCCACATTGCGCAAAATAACTTCTCCTTTATTTTCCTTTCTTTTTTATGTCTTTATGCTTAATTTAATACTGCATTTACTGTCTTCATCATGCAAAATACTTGACAACGTGTTGTTTTATCTTTGCATAAAGCATGCTCACATCATATTCCACTCGTGCATAATTAATACCATAACAGCACTTGATGAGTGTCTACGCTCTTCCTAAATCCCCCTTTAAATTTGGAAAGGCTTATTTGCGGTAAAACTAGTCGATCATCGGTGCAATCAACGGTTCCGTTCCTTTCCCTCTCAAGTTGTCCACTTGAGGGTACCGATCTAGTCTCTTCTAGAAATCTCCACTCTAATATTAGTTGTGCATGCATCATGTCCAAAGCTAGTGTGGGTTAGAATGTTGTCCGCGTAATAACCCGTTAAGGCAAGCCTTGTTCAAAGTCCACCGGAGTTTCCATAGTCCCAATGGACATGATCACGATATGTGCATTACTTGGAGAAAACATGCCAATATGCTGATCATTAATGTGTAAATAGTCAAATCTGTAGGGGGAGGCACGAAGTCCCCAGGTTCGGCATGGTTTAAAATATCCCACCTTTGCTGCTAGATTGGTGGGACAATCTCTCACCGAGTGACAAAAATCATGTGAAAAGAGTCATCGGGAATGTACCTTCCTTGTTAGACATTCAGCCAAACAGTGTATTAATTGAGGCTGCCACCATGTTGTGGGATGAGAAAAGAGCCGTCTTTCATTTTGGCGACATAGAAATGACTCCCCTTTTAGAAGAAATAGGAGTCTTCGTTGGGATCCCATGGGATATCCCTGGTTTGTTGGTACCGGAAAATCGCACTTCTCGAGGTTTCTTGAAAATGATCGGTTTCAGGAAAAATGATGAGTTAGTCTGTTTGAAGAAATATTACATATCATTCGATTTCCTTTATGAACGTTATGGGCACAACAAGTCATATCGTCTCTATGATGATGAGTTTGCCATCACTTCTTTAGGTTGGACTCACCGCCGAGTTTTCGTATTCATTGTTTATTTTCTGGGGATGTTGGTATTTACAATACAGGGAGAAAGGATCCACACTTTCCTAGCTATGGTCACTAAGACCCTAATGGAGGGGATTGAGGGGAAAAATTATACTATTGTCCCTATGATCGTGGCTGAGATGTACCAAGCTTTAGACCGTTGCAAAAAGAGGTATAGGCATTTCGAGGGTTGCAACTTGTTGCTGCAAGTATGGTTGTTGGAACACCTTCATAGAGGAGAATACCTTCCAGAGATTTCGCGACGACCATGAAATGACCATATAGCCTACCATCATCCGAAGAGAATGACCTTTATCCCAGACAGGTTTGCACAATCGGGAAGCACTGTGAGCTGGGTAGGTTTCTTCAACAATTTGACTGATGATAAGATACATTGGATGTTAGAGTGGTTCCCTAGTAGTAAATTCATCATCAGGTCGAGAGATGTTCCTCATCTAATGCTAATCGGATGAAGGGGGATCTATCCTTATGATCCTATCAAGTTTATGAGGCAAGCTGGGAGAAAACAAGTTATACCACGAGTTTCCAAAATGGTTCATTATAAAGCAAACTTCCAAGGGAATTCCATTCCATTCAAGTTCGAGGCACAGCACATGTGGCATCAAAAGATCGTTGTGGAAAAAGATACCATTGAGCCAAACCGATATCATGTCGGCCATGTGTACTTCTACCCATCATGGTTGGTCGATGACATGGCAGGAGAAGTCAAGCCAGGGGTTGATTTGAGGAATAGGGTCACAGACGACGCTGCTGAAACACAAGTCAAATACAGGAGGTTGCACAAAATGGTCTTCGAGTCTGAAACCAGGCATTTGGAACAACATCAAGTAGACATGGAAGAAATCAACAAATGGAGGGGAATCACTGCTAAGTCAACAGAGAGGTTGTATTACCTGGAGCAGGGTTTGATGGAACTTGAGGGAAAGATAAGGAAAAAGGTCTCAGACTGTCAGAACGCAGAGGGTAATGAAGGAGGGCATCTACCAAATGGCATATCTGATGTTGGACATACGCGACCTAGGGAATCTGATTAATGGGGAAAAGAAGGCCAAGCTTGGAGAAGGTCCCTCTGGGACCAAATAGATTAGGAATGATGTTTACTTATTTTCTAGATTCATTTTATATTTCGATTGTAATAAAGCAACTGCCATTAGTGACTCTTTATAATTTTGTCATTTTAGTAGTGATTTGGTCTATTTATCATATTAATGAAATGACACAATTATTGGCATTGAGTTTTCTCCATATCTATATGTCTCTAGGCCTACCTCGGGCACAATAAGGTCTCCAAATTAGGACTCAAATTTATAATTCTGCAATACGTGTTTAAATACTGCAAATATCCTTTTAATACTCCTTACTGACTTGTTTACCTTTTGTTTTTCTTATTTTCTTTGTTTATTCCCATCCCCTAATGTTGGTTCGTGCATACTGGCATCATCGACATATTATACAAGATCTATAGGTTCTCCACCTCCTCCTCCTTCAAGTGATCCTAAGAACAATAAGGTCTCCAAATTAGGACTCAAATTTATAATTCTGCAATACGTGTTTAAATACTGCAAATATCCTTTTAATACTCCTTACTGACTTGTTTACCTTTTGTTTTTCTTATTTTCTTTGTTTATTCCCATCCCCTAATGTTGGTTCGTGCATACTGGCATCATCGACATATTATACAAGATCTATAGGTTCTCCACCTCCTCCTCCTTCAAGTGATCCTAAGAACAAATGAAAATCTAAATGGACGATATGAGTGGTATCACGAAAGACAACGCTATGCATGCAGAGAATGTCGAAATTTTGGATGGTCGGAGTACTCCGGCACAGAATGACTTGGTTTTACGGTTAGAACAGAAAATATTGGAGTTACAAGGGGAACTTGAGCATGTCTGAAACTTGGAAAACCTTTTCCTTACCTTGAATTGTCCCGACATCAATCAACAAGACGCCCAAAACCCAGCACCCCCTCAAAACACACAAAACTAGCACCCACAAAATCCCCCCGCACCTCATCAATACGCCACGCCTCCCCAAAATCCTAATCCTCCACCAGTACCAACTCCTCCATAGCATCACCATCATTTGACCCAGTATCCACAAACTACCGCCTACCACACTCCTCAAAATACACCTCAACCTACCCCTGATCCCCAAAACTCAATGAACGATCACCACTATGCCAAAATTCCTAGAGTCCACCAAAGTAACCCCATATACATGGAAACTTTACCCCACGCTTCACAACAAACCCTGTATACACCAGAGTCCGCCGAGAAGGAACTTCTCATAAAAAACATGACAGAGGAACTTAAGAAGCTTACAGTCGAGTCCAAGCTATTAAAGGTGGTAAAGGCATCGAAGGTTTGAACTATGTGGATTTGTGTATTCATCCGGACATAGAACTGCCAGAGGGTTACAAATCTCCTAAGTTTGAAATGTTCGATGGGACAGGTGATCCGAACATAAATTTGAGGACTTATTGCGACAAGCTCGTAGGGGTTGGTAAAGATAAAAGAATCTGCATGAAGTTGTTCATGATGAGCCTCAGTAGAGATTCGCTATCCTGGTACATCAGTCAAATCCCAAAGAAATGAGTTAATTGGGTAGGTATGGCGTCAGATTTTATGGATCGGTTCAGGTTTAATACAGAGAATGCACCAGACGTCTTCTATATCCAGAATCTTAAGAAGAAGCTGACAGAAACTTTTCGCGAGTATGCTACTCGTTGGAGATCAGAAGCTGCAAAAGTAAGGCCAGGACTGGAAGAAGAGCAAATGAACAAGTTCTTTATCCGAGCTCAGGATCCGCAGTATTACGATAGGTTGATGGTTATCAAAAACCATAAATTTTCTGACATCATCAAATTGGGAGAAAGAATAGAAGAGGGAATTAAAAGCGGAATGGTAACCTATTTTGAGGCATTCCAGGCTACGATGTTACACCCCATATTTCGTACGTGAAAGTACGCCATAAATAAATTAATGGAAGTTCGGGAATTGGATTATTTTGAGATTATAAGCATTATGCTATTTCAAACAAATGATGAGTAAATTCGTAAAGGTGAGAGGGGAATAAAGTCAAAGAAAATGAATTTTTGTCCAAGTTCACATGTTGGAATAAAATACGGCCCGAACTAAAATACTCGATATTTATGGACTAGTGCCATACAAGGTACCACCTGACCATGATAGTAAGATGTATAAGGTATGTGAAAAGTGAGTAGTATTTTTGGTAAGTGGAAATAATTCTTAATTATGTGGGTAATTGATTAATTATTGGGTAATGGGACATTACCTAGTTAATTAATATTTAGTGATGGATCAATTGAAGTCTTTGGATAAAGACTAAAGCAAAAAAATGTGCCATCCCCTTGAAACACATTAAGTGACTCATAATTAGGCATGAAAGGTGGCCATTTAAATGTTGGGGTATCATCTTTATTTGGAAGTGGGCTAAGATTAGCTGCATTCAAGGGGTGACGGTTTGTCCATCACTACGACTTCAAAAGGATACTACAAATTATTGACAAGATACACCATATTGGGCTCAAATGGGAACTTAGAGGTTAGGGGGAAGGAGACAACGGTGAGAAAGTTTTTGACAAAAAAAAAAATCTTTGTTTAGTGTTTGTTTCGTATAAGTAGTGTAGCACCATCTTCAGGTTCCAAAGATATTTCTTAGCACCGTAGCAATGTGACATTTTGCGACTCTAAAGAAGTACGGTGAAACCTTTTCAAGAATATTATACGGATTCCCCCTACTCCAGGTATGTTAAGGATAAGCCATTCCTTCATTTTGCATGATCTCGTAACTACACGAGTTTGATAACGAGGCATAAAGAAAAATTCATATCCCGGAATTTATGTATATTTTCCTAGTCTTGTAAGTTATAATATACTCCATATAGGGACTTCATATTCAATTGAGTATTTTCCTTTCTTCCATTCAAGAGAGCAGAGAGCCTATATATACAGTGTTACAACATTTTCATTACCATCGAGCTATAATCAATGGGCAGACCCCTATTGGACAACCTCTGATCAGATGGTAAGTTATATACCGAGCCTACTGTGGCCGAGCGCCTATGAACGAGCCCAGTTGGTCGAGATACAGAGCCTAGTATGGTCGAGCGCCTATGAGCGAGCCTACTGTGGAAGAGCAGTTTTATATATATATATATATATATATATATATATATATATATATATATATATATATATATATATTCTGAGCCTTATAAGTCCGGACATCTATTTTATTTACTATTGAGAGATTTGAGTCAGTATCAGCAGGTAAGCATATCTTCAGATTATCTTTGACTCCCAGTTACTTTCAGTTATTATATTATCAGTTCAGTTTCATCTTTCAGTATATTGACATACATACTCGGTACATTATTTCGTACTAACGTCCCTTTTTTTGGGGGCACTGCATTTTATGCGTGCAGGTTCAGACAAACAGACGGGTAGACCTCCTTATTAAGTGTTGCCCGAGTTTAGCTTGATCAGTAAGCTCCATGACTTTCGGAGTTGCCGGGTCTAGAGCTTTATGTACATCTTGTGTATATATGTATATATGTTATGAGTAGGTTGGGGAGCTGTTCCTCTTGCAATATATCCACCAGTAGAGGCTTGTAGACATATCATGTCAGTTAGTGTAGCATGTTGGGCTTGTAGGCCTTGTATGTATATCTGGTTCGTTTGTCAGCTGTAGTAATTATGACGGCCTTGTCGGCCCAACTTTATATTGATATTTAGTCAGCATTCATAGTTGTCTTGAAATGTGGACTATGGCCAAAGTATGACATCATATGTTCAGAGTCCCTTAGTCGCAAGTTGGTATGCAAGGATAGGTGAGGCACCGGGTGCCGGTCTCACCCCCAGGTTCGGGGCGTGACAAAGTGGTATCATAACAGTTCTGTCCTAGGGAGTCTACAAGCCGTGTCTAGTAGAGTCTTGTTTATAGGTGTGTTGTGCACCATATTTATAAGCAGGAGGCTACAGGGCATTTAGGACTGCCACTCTTTCTTCTTACTCTAGATCGTGTCGTAGAGCTCAGTTGCAAGAATTCAAACTATTAAACTATATTTTATTCATAATAAGGCGATACCTACATCTAGAAAGATGGTTGGATAGAGATATGTCTATGGAAGTGTTGAGTCAGAGGAACTTGACTTTGTATCATGCTTATGATAAGTAAATGAGAGGTTTTCAGCAGATCATGTGGGTACTGAAAGGTGTAAGCTTCTTGATAAGGATCCCTAAGGCAAAATAATAATAATAATAATAATAATAATAATAATAATAATAATAATAATAATAATAATAATAATAATAATATCTCTCCACTCATATGGTAAAAAAGCAAGGAAAGAATTAGAAGATACAAATTTCGACAGGTAAAGAAGGGTATGAGGTACCTAATTAGTAGAGATGAACATTATCTACAATTCAAGAAGAAAGATATAAGCATTTTGAGTTACCTTTATCAATAACAGAGGTATGTACAATTGGACGCACCCGTCTCAGTTGATATTTCCGAAGGATATTACAGATGTGCTAATAGATCTTCCTGTGAGACATCCAAGTGATGCACTCTAGAATATTACGATTAGATATAAATAATAGCATGATCAAAAAATTTCGAAGATAGGCACTGAAAGCCTGGAAGGGATAAATATTACCTTAGTGTGACTCTTGTCCCTAGTAGAGAAAGGACGTTGAGCAACCCGAAGAGCCAGTGAATGAAGCAAGGAGAGCTAAAAGCGAAAGAATGTCTTGTTGATGTTTTCACAAGAAAGAGATAGGAAGGAATATAGCAGAGTAATGGGAAGAGAGATAAGGAAGAATTATGAGTGAGATGTGATACATAGATGACAACGGTAGACTGTTACAGAATCTATAGTTAAATGAAGAAAGAGACGAGAGGTGATGGGCCTTTAGACAACAAAAGACTATAGGCTATACAGTCACATCCTCATTTCGAGAAATAATTTTTCAACTCTAACATGATTAATAGAAGGAAAAGTTAGACCCTAGAGTAATAGAAATCAGTATGGACTGGCTAACAAGATGACTAAAAATGAATTAAGGACTGAGTGATTTGGTAATAGTCACCATCATGAGAACTTCAGATTACGTTCTGGTGATAATAGAATGGACAACAGAAGGAGTTCCATGATGAATTCAGAGAGTCACTCAGGAAGACGCTTCCCTGAAGCAAGCAATGTGAGCAAAGTTAAGCTTAAGGGACTGTACATACCAGTTACACTAAGTGTCACCATCGCAAGTAAGGAATTTTGTTATCCTTGGTACAGAAGGATTACCACAAGGCGAGTAAGGGTCATTGATGATGTGAAAGGACGCCAAAGATGAAGAGGAAAAAAATCTATAGACAGGTCGTCGTAGCTCCAACTCATAGTACTCTCCTAAAAGGGGGGAATATAGAATGATGTGGCATTAAGTAAGAATTAAGTGGATCTAGTAACTATGGAATGATAAAGGAAGGATAAAAATGAGAAAGGGATGAGATTGCATTTATTAAAATGTTACAGATATGCTGTGATTCCAGAACATTATGTAAGAACGACGTCAAGAAAAAGAAGTAAGGGTTCCTGCCCGGGATGTTATTGATAGATAAGGAGCCAGTACGTGAGGTAAGTTAAGACAAAGGAAATAACCCAAGAAATATTACGCATAATATGGATATGAGAATGGGCCAACGAGTAGTTAGTAGTTGATTCAGGAAGAGCCTAGTCATGACTAGACAAGAGGTTACAAACAAATTAACAAATCATGCAAGATATTTTCTTCGCAGTAATGTCATTATAATGCTTAAGATATATTCAAATAAGAGTCGAGGTGTTAAAGGTACCGTATGAATGTTACGGGGATAAAAGAGAGTGCCACTGGGAAGACAGTCAAAATATTAGTTCAGAAAAAACCCTACAAGTACAAGGTCATGGAGGTAAGCAACTATGGATAATTATAGGTAAGGATGGACATCAAAAGGTCCGTAATAAGCTCACAGCTTTACAAGAGTCAAGGGTTCTCCCTAAGTACTACAATGAAAGACTAGCTGAGGAAATAAGAGAGAAGGTTTCAACCTAAGCACAAGGACCTAAAGAGGAAATGATCGTGTAACAATACTCTCATAACAACATTTTAAGCACTCCAAAGGAAAGTGTCACCTACCATGTCTGATGAACTAAAATTAAAATTAAAAGTAATATTCAAGATCATATGACTTGCATGAAAAATTCGGCATGCGTGGGAGCTAAGATAAGCTAAGTGTGCACGTAACAAGGGGCAGAAAGACTAGGAAAAGTGATAGCTTATGTTAAAGAAAGCTAAGAAGGAACGAAAGGAATTATTCGATCAATGATCCCGAGTTAGTTACGTTATGAACGCACTTAAGAGTGCGTAGTATAAGCCATACAACATATATGTTGAAAATCATATAGTCGTAGAAGACTCTGGTATAAGTTAAAAGAAATAATTGAGTCCAGGTCATAAACAAAGGATTGAATTATTAGAAGATTGTATCTTGAATATTACATACGAGATACTCAATGTAGAAGGTTGTGAATAGTCCATACTACGGATAAAAGGCTAGAAGCACGGAGATTCAGTATCCAGGAATGGTAGCAGCGCCATTAGTGGCATACCTTCTAGCCTATGGTTTCTAAGTACCAAAAGGTCTAATTAGAAGGTAAAAGAAGAGTTAGAGATGATGCGATGTGTCACTTGATGTCCTAGAAAAGCATAAGGAAATTGGTTGCAAGCTAAAGTACGGAAAAGCGATAGGTTTTAGGAAGACAGGGTAAGGATAAGAAGGGGTGAGTGAGGAGTTGACAAGAAATGTATAAGTCCTCAAAATTAACCCCAGGAAAACAAGAGAGTTGATGGTTCCTCTAAGTTATAGAAAGCTCTGTATAACCTGAACAAACTAAAATAAGTCAAAGACTAACAGCATTTAGAAAAGATGGAATGCTGCCCTGGTAGTAGAATGAGGGTATGATTGTGATGGATAAAGGATGACGTTTGGGCTTTTGATTGAGTAATGAATTGAAGAGGATTTCATGAATTGTGAGGACTAAAATACCCATATAAGGTGAGTCATATTGGGATGCTATAATGTACGGTTATGGAGGTATTGTGTCACCCCTAGGTGAATCAATCTAATTACTCCAGATGTCCCCGATGAGATGTGGGCCTTAGCGTCAATGTATTACATAAGAATTTTCAAGTCTTCAAGTGGTGGATTGTAGATAAACATTGAGGTGATTCAACAATGAACGGATACAAGTTACAAAGTATGACATGAGATTATGCCATCATTTTTTAGATGAACGGTAATGAAGAAACATTAAAGGACTGAGATTTATACCTATAGAATAAGCAACAAAAGTAACCTGGAGTTTGGTAGCATACCTCAATAACGATAAATTGAAGTAAGAGTTATGGCATAGTGTGACCTACCTTGATGCAGTAAAGTCATACAAGATAGGTCTATGAAATAAGGTATAGCAATATTTGTAAGTTCAACAAAGAACCGAGCAAAGAACTTCAGTATACCTATAAATTCCCAGAGGGACATATTGTCAAGCTCAGTATATGTTCACAAAGTAAATCCTAGAGATTGGATAAAAGCTGGAGGATAAAGGAGAGAAGAGTCGCATAGGCGCACTTACAAGGTCGGAATCATACAAGCTGCATGAAAGAAGGTAGCAACAGTTACGAGATTGGAAGGATTCCGACCACAAGTCATGGTGTGAGAAAGAGGCCTAAAGGGTGGAATGCCCTGGCCTTTGGATTTATTCACAGAACAATTGCCTAAATGGCAATGAGATTATTAAGGTATTCACAAAAGCTATAAGTTATGAAAATGATAAGGGCATCAGTCAACTTCAAGTACGAATGTTCTAAAGGGGGGAATGATGTTACACCCCATATTTCGTATGTGAAAGTACGCCATAAATAAATTAATGGACGTTCGGGAATGGGATTATTTTGAGATTATAAGAATTATGCTATTTCAAACAAATGATGAGTAAATTCGTAAAGGTGAGAGGGGAAGAAAGTCAGAGAAAATGAATTTCCGTCCAAGTTTGACCTGTTGGAATAAAATACGCCCGAGCTAAAATACTCGGTATTTATGGACTAGTGCCATACAAGGTACCACCTGATCATGATAGTAAGATGTATAAGGTATGTGAAAAGTGAGTAGTATTTTAAGTAAGTGGAAATAATTCTTAGTTATGTGGGTAATTGATTAATTATTGGGTAATGAGACATTACCTAGTTAATTAATAATTAGTGATGGATTAATTGAAGTCTTTTGATAAAGAGTAAAGAAAACAAAATGTGCTATCCCCTTGAAACACATTAAGTGAATCATCATTAGGCATGAAAGATTGCCATTTAAATGTTTGGGTGTCATCTTTATTTGGAAGTGGGGCTAAGATTAGTTGCATTCAAGGGGTGACAGTTGGTCCATCACTACTAATTCAAAAGGATACTACAAATTATTGACAAGATACACCATATTGGTCTCAAATGGGAACTTATAGGTCAGGGGGAAGAAGACAAAGGTGAGAAAGTTTTTGACAAAAAAAATTCTTTGTTTGGTGTTTGCTTCGTATAAGTAGTGCAGCGCCATCTTCAGATTCCAACGAGATTTCTTAGCACCATAGAAATGTGAAATTTTGCGACTTTAAAGGAGTACGGTGCAACCTTTTCAATAATATTATACAGATTTTTCCCTACTCCAGGTATGTGAAGGCTAAGTCCTTCCTTCATTTTGCATGATCTCGTAACTAAACGAGTTTGATAACGAGGCATAAATAAAACTTCATATCCCGAAATTTACGTGTATTTTCCTAGTCTTGTAAGTTACTATATTCTCCATATTGGGACTTCATATTCAATTGAGTATTTTCCCTTTTTCCAGTCAAGAGAGCAGAGAGCCTATATACAGCGTTATAGTATTTTCATTATCAGCGAGCTATAATTGTTGGGCAGGCCCCTATTGGGAAACCTCTGATCAGATGGAAAGTTATATACCGAGCCTACTGTGGCCGAGCACCTATGAGCAAACCCAGTTGGTCGAGATACAGAGCCTAGTATGGCCGAGGGCCTATGAGCGAGCCTACTACGGCATATCAGTTGTATATATATGTATATTTTGTGCCTTATAAAGCCGGAAAAATATTTTACTTACCATTGAGAGAGTTGAGGCAGTATCAGCAGGTAAGCATATCTTCAGATTATATTTGACTCCCAGTTACTTTCAGTTATTATATTATCAGTTCCGTTTTAGTTTCAGCTTTTAGTATATTGCCTTACATACTCGGCACATTATTTCGTACTGACGTCCCTTTTTCTGGGGGCGCTGAATTTTATGCGTGTAGTTTTAGAAAAACAGACAGGTAGACCTCCTCATTAAGTGTTTCCTGAGTTCAGCTTGATCGGTAAGCTCCATGCCTTTCGGAGTTTCCGAGTCTAGATATTTATGTACATCTTGTGTATATATGTATATATGTTATGATTAGGTTGGGAAGTTTTTCCGCTCGCAGTATATCCACCAGTAGAAGCTTGTAGACATATCCTGTCAGTTAGTGCAGCATGTTGGCTTGTAGGCCTTGCATTTATATTTGGTAGGTATGTCAGCTATACTAATTGTGATGGCTTGTCGGCCCAGCTTTATATTGATATTTAGTCAGCATTCGCAGTTGTCTTGCAATGTGGACCATGGCCAAAGTATGACATCATATGTTCAGAGTCCCTTAGTCGCAAGTTGGTACGCAATGATAGGTGAGGCACCGGGTGCCGACCTCACCCCCAGGTTCAGGGCGTGACATGAATAAAGCCTTGTAGTTGGGCAGTATATCTAAAAACAAGGAAGTAAGGGCAATGATGGTAGCCCAAGGTCCGAAGTCTCCTCTCACATACCAAACACCTCCACCCACATATCAGCCTTCACCTCCAAGATATCAACAACTCGCCACCGCTTACCATACTTACAACACTCAGCCAACATATTACCACTTACCACCAGGCCGCCAAAATTACCAAAAACCCAGGCCAAATTTTAACCGCAGACCGCCCAGACAATACACTCCTATTGCTGAACCCATCGACCAATTGTATGAGAGACTGAAAGCTACCGGTTATGTCACTCATATTCCCGCTGTTGCCATGGAAAACTTCTCTCAGTGGGTCAATCCAAACAAGACATGTGCTTACCACTCGGGCATGAAGGGTCACACTATTGATGAATATCCCACTCTAAGGGACAAGATCCAGACTCTAATTGACACCAAGGTTATACAAGCAAAAGAGGCTACACCTAATGTCCGCAACAATCCTCTCCCGGATCACAGGGGCGAGGGGGTAAATATGATAAAACTGAAGAAGAATGGGATCTGAAAGGGTCAATCAGGCTCATTCAGGAAGAGGATGATCCTAAAACACCTCCAATCACTCTCACACCTATTGTGGTACATATACGGTCACTGATTGAGGTTGAAGTAGTCGCACCAACACGGTTCGAAGTAGAAGTGACCACACCATTCACCGTGATGGTAGCACCTACACCGTTCTTTAAGTCTGATGTTGTACCCTAGGACTATGCTGCAGAAGCGAGAAGGAATGGAAAAGGGAAAATAGAAAAAATCGGTGCATCACAAGGTATCACCAGAACTGGTAGGGTTTACACGCCCGAGTATTTGGGAGGAACAAGTAAAGAAGCCGCTTCCAAACAGCCTATCATTGAAACTTGACCGGATGATCTTTGGAGAAAGGTGCAAGCAAGAGAGTATTCTGTGGTTGATCATCTGAACAAAGCCCCTGCTCAGATATCCATTCTATCATTACTACAGAATTTTGAGGCACACAGGAATGCGCTGATCAAAGTATTGAACGATGCTTATGTACCCAACAACATTACCAGTGGAGAAATGGCCAATATGGTAGGACAAGTCTTGGAAATCCATAAGGTTACTTTCCACGAAGATGAATTGCCGCCGGAAGGATTAAGCCACAACAGGGCACTACACATCACGGTGCAGTGCGAAGATAAATTTATTGCCAGGGTTCTAATAGATGGAGGATCGAGTCTCAACATCTGTCCATTGACTACCTTGAAAAGATTTGGTAAAGGTTTGCATTAAATACGAGCAGGAACTATGAACGTGAAAGCATTCGATGGGACTCAAAGGGCCACGATTGGGGAAACCAACCTCTGTTTGCAAATGGGCCCAACTTGGTTTGATGTTGAATTCCAAGTGCTAGACATATCCGCCTCATACAATTTGTTATTGGGACGACCTTGGATACATGTTGTTGGAGTCATAGCCTCTACTCTCATCATGCTGTGAAATTCGAATGGAACCATCAAGAAGTGATCATCCATGGAGATGGAAGTAATCCTATTTATACCAACCAGACTCTTCCAGTTGTGGAGAAGAGAAGGAAGTTGGGTGGAGAGATTTACCATCGCATTGAGCGTGTTAACGCGATCGATAAGGATAAATGGTGGAGTGGAAAAATAGAGAGCATATTGGCATGGGCGGGATATGAACCTGGTAAAGGGCTCAGAAAGAACCTCTAGGGTATCGCCAAACCAATACAACTAAAGCGTCATGGCACAACCTTTAGACTTGGTTATCAGTACACCTGGCATGAGTATCAGAATTGGCCGCCACCATGGCGTGGTCCTTATTACGCTCTTGAGCAACCGATACCACATTTGAGCCAGTCTTTCTATTAGGCCGATCTGATGTAGGGATCTGAAGAAGATGAAATTCTAGCCGGTTTAAGGAATCTGTTCTTGGAAGATGAAGATATGGACTGCAGTGTAATAGTTGAGGAGGAGGAGGAGGAGGAAGGCCTCATCATCCAGGCAGTGGAGAAGGGATATGTGCTCAGGAACTAGACCGCCACACCATCACGGGCCCACCGAGTTCCAGAGTAGCCTGGCTGCTGGTATCATTTATCTTGAAAATAATTTTTATGGACATTTTTAAGACATTTTTAGTATTTTGTTAGTTTGCTTTGAAATAATCAGTTGAGTCATTAAAATCACTTTTGTTTGAAATTTTGATACTTATCAATGGTTTTCTATTTTATCATTTATTATTATCCTTTACATTTTTCTCTCTACATCATCATTATTACTTATCCTGATGAACCAACAACTGTGACATGTAATGAGACAACACAACATAAGGATAGTGACTCAGAGGAGATAGAAGAAGAAGATGTAATACATGAGGAAATTGTCAGAGAAGTGGAAAATTTTGAGAAAGCCTAAGTACAATCTAGATGAAACTGAGATAGTCAATTTGGGAGATTCCGAGACAGTCAAAGAAACGCGCATAAGCATTCATTTGACACCCTCTAAGAAAGAAGAGTACACCCGTTTCTTGAAAGAGTATGAAGATATTTTCACATGGTTTTATGACGATATGATTGGTTTGAGCACGTCTATAGTGGCTCATAAACTACCTACCAATCCAATGTGTCCTCCTGTAAAGAAGAAGCTCAGAAAGTTCAAGCCATATATGAGTCTGAAAATCAAAGAAGACGTCACCAAGAAGATCAAATCTAAGGTTATCAGAGTGGTCGAATATCCAACTTGGTGGGCCAACATCGTTCCACTTTTGAAGAAGGATGGGAAAGTCAGAGTATGTGTCTATTATCGGGGCTTAAACAGAGCAAGTCCCAAAGATGATTTCCCATTACCCAACATCCACGTACTGATCGACAACTGTGTTAAACATGAACTCTAGTAGTTTGTGGATTGCTTCATGGGATATCATCAGATCTGGATGGATGAAGAAGACGCCGAGACGACAACTTTTATTAAACCATGGGGGGTGTACTGCTATAAAATGATTCCATTTGGTTTGAAAATGCTGGGGCCACTTATATGAGAGCCATGACAACCATTTTCCACGACATGATACACAAGGAAATAGAGGTACATGTGGACGATGTGATCATCAAATCCAAGAAGGGTACATATCACATAGAAGATGTGATAAAGTTCTTTGATAGACTTCGAGGGTATAATGTGAAGCTGAATCCCGCAAAATGTGCCTTCGGGGTTCCTGTCAAAAAATTATAAGAATTCACCATCAGCCGCCAAGGAATTGAGCTGGATCTGTCAAAAGTCAAGGCTATCAAGGATTTGTCACCTCCAAAGAAAAAGAAAGACAAGATGAGTTTCTTGGGGCATCTCAATTACATCAGCCATTTCATAGCACAATCAACCCTGATCTGTGAGCCAATTTTCAAAATGTTAAAGAAGGATGCTGCAACAAGTTGGACTGAAGACTGCCAGAAAGCTTTTGACAAAATCAAGGAATATTTGTCCACACCACCACTTCTGGTCCGACCGAAACCTGGTAGACCTCTGCTACTCTATCTATCCGTATTAAATGGAAATTTCGGTTGTGTCTTGGGACAACACGACGAGATGGGGAGGAAAGAGCATTCCATGTACTATTTGAGTAAGAAGTTTACACCCTACGAAACACGATATTCCTTGCCGGAATGCACCCGTTGTGCTCTGACATAGATAGCTCAGAAATTGAGGCACCACTTCTGTGCCTGTACCACATATCTCATATCAAGAATGGATCCTCTGAAGTACATTTTCCAGAAACCCATGCCTACAGGGAAGCTAGCAAAATGCAAATATTGTTGAGTGAATTTGACATCGTCTATGTGACTCAGAAGGCGGTTAAGGGACAAACATTAGCAGATCATCTTGCAGAAAATCCTGTGGGAGGGGAATACGAACCACTAAAAACTTATTTTCCCGATGAAGAAGTGTCATTTGTAGGAGAAGATATCGCCGAAACCTATGACGGTTGGAGAATGTTTTTCGATGGAGCTGCAAATTTCAAAGAAGTTGGTATCGGAGGCGTTTTGGTGTCAGAGACAGGTCAACATTACCCGATATCCGCAAAACTCAGATTCTCGTGCACCAATAATATGGAAAAATATGAGGCTTGCATTTTGGGGCTCAATTTCGCCATTGACATGAATATCCATGAATTGCTAGTAATTGATGATTCAGACCTTCTGGTACATCAGGTTATAGGGGAGTGGGCTACAAACAATACCAAAATATTACTATATCTATATCACGTGCAAGAGTTGATAAAGAGATTCACAAATATAGAGTTCAAACATGTTCCGAGAATCCAGAATGAGTTTGCAGACGCATTGGCCACTCTGTCCTCCATGATATAACACCCCAACAAGAATTTCATCGACCCTATTCTGGGAAGGATCCATAATCAGCCAGCTTATTGCACTCATGTTGAAGAAGAAACAGATGGGAATCTGTGTTTCCATGATATCAAGGAATACTTGGCAAAAGGAGAGTACCCAGAGCATGCAAATCATACTTAGAAATGCACGTTCTGAAGATTATCCAAACATTTCTTCCAAAGTGGAGGAATTATGTATAGAAGGACTCCAAACCTAGGATTGTTACGGTGTGTTGACGCCAAGGAAGCTTCCAAACTGCTCGAAGAGATACACGTCGGAACTTGCGGACCACACATGAACGATTTTGTTTTAGCCAAGAAAATACTAAGAGCAGTATATTTTTGGATGACTATGGAAACAGACTACATCAGATATGTCCAGAAGTATCATCAATGCCAAGTACATGCGGATATGATACGAGTTCCACCCAACGAAATCAATGCAACAAGTGCACCTTGGCCTTTCTCTGCTTGCGGTATGGATGTCATCGGTTCGATCGAGCATGCCGCTTCAAACGGGCACATGTTCATCTTAGTGGCCATATACTACTTCACAAAATGGGTTGAGGCTGCATCTTACAAAGCGGTAACTAAGAAAGTCATCGTAGATTTTTTCAGGGATCGTATTGTTTACTGAATCGGGGTACCAGAATCCATCATCACCGATAATGCCGTCAACATCAACAGTAACTTAATGAAATCTATGTGTGAAACATTCAAAATAAAGCATAAGAATTATACAACATACAAGCCTCAAATGAATGGAGTCGTGGAGGCGCTAACAAGAATATCAAGAAAATATTGAGAAAGATGGTAGACAACCACAAGTAATGGCAAAAGTAATTACCATTTTCCTTATTGGGGTATCGTACCACAGTCCGCACATCAACTGGGGCAACCCCTTGCTTGCTGGTCTACGGTACTGAAGTTGTCATTCCTGCCGAAGTTGAAATTCCTTCTTTAAGAACCATACAAGAAGTTGAACTCAGTGACGCAGAATGGATAAGAAGTCGCAACGAGCAATTAGCTCTCATTGACAGGAAAAGAATGAATGCAGTATGCCATGTTCAACTTTATTAGACTAGAATGTCCAGAGTTTTCAACAAAAGGATCAAACCTAGACAGTTCACACTGGGGCAGCTGGTGTTGAAGCTGATCTTCCCGCATCAGGAAGAAGCCAAAGGGAAATTTTCACCCAATTGGCAAGGGACCTACATGGTTCACAAAGTACTAACAGGAGGAGCACTCGTACTTGTAGAAATGGACGGAGAAATTTGGCCAAAGCCTATCAATTCAGACGCAATCAAAAGATACTATGTTTAGAATGTTTGCATTTCTTCATCTGATGTAACTGAACTACACTTGACCTGATTCCCATTTAAGAGGGGATACGTAGGCTGCCCTGTGGGTTTGGTCACAATTCAATAAAATTTTCATTTCCCCCATGGTCAGAAACTGGGGCAGAATTTTGAGGAGGACCCTCAAAATTCCGAAGCAAATCCAGCCAACTTCATCATATGCAGAACGGTAAAAGAATCTCTTATTAAACTAGTGCAGAATTTTGAGGACCCTCAAAATTCTAATGCAAAGAAGTCGCAATATCTCTAAATTGGCACAGTCATTGGTTCATCTAATTTACTTGCTATCGCATATTACTATGTTTTAAATAACTACATCCATCAAATGCACGCATATTTTTCGAAAACTTTATTTTATGAAATAGTCAAATGCTACCCACGGTAACTTGAGCAAGATTTCGATACAGAGCAAAGCAAAGCAAAGCAAGAAGGCGGAGCGCGAACCAACCTTCCCCGAAAAAGTCACTATTTTTCTCTGGATGCAAGAACAAGGAATATTCGTAAATACGTGCATACCTCAGAATCACTATCTTCATAACGATAAAGCTTCCAAATGCAAACATATCTCCTGCTAAGAAATACTCTGCTATCACTCATTTTCTTTTCCTGCATGAGGTTACGCCCTGCCTCCTTAATTTCATGAGACTAAGAATTGTCTCCTATTTTGCATGAGGCTCAGCCCAGCCTCCTGGGCTTATAAGACTAAGCAATTGCATAAGACTAAGCATTGCCTTCCCTTGCATGCGACTAAGCATTGTCTCCCATTTGCATGAGGCTAAATCCTGCCTCCTCAATTGCATAAGGCTAAGCATTTCCTTCCCCTGCATGAAACTAAGCATTATCTCCCATTTGCATGAGGTTAAGCCCTGCCTCCTCAATTGAATAAGTGTCACGACCCAAACCCTAACTAGCCGTGATGGCGCCTATCGTGATACTAGGCTAGCCAATTCACTGAAAATAACATAATGATTTCCCATTGAATACATCAAATATCCGAATTTTCATAATAATTATGTTTCTTAAGCAATGCAAAACAATAAAAAAATGATTAGAACATCTAAACACAGCCCCAACATCTGGAGTCAACCGTCATGAGCATCTAAGAAGTGAGACAGTCAACTACAAATTCTCTACTACAATAAGTCTGGGAGGTAAAGTAAAATGATAGAGTAGGAAGGAGAAAGAGTAGGATGCGGACGCCGAGCAACTACCTCGCAATCTCCGAACAATGCTGCAAATGGGGTGGCTCAACTATCGCTCTGCCCCGGTACCTGAATCTGCACACAAGGTGCAGGGAGTAACGTGAGTACGCCAACTCAGTAAGTAACCAAAGTATCTAAAAACTTAAGTGTAGTGACGAGGATTTAAACTTTATAGTTTCATAAAAGTAAGTACCAGTAAAGGTAATAGATAATGTCAAGAGTCCACATTTACCAAAGATTTCACAAAACTTCAGTTTTTCCATATAAACTTGTATAAAACATTAGTCAACATTTATCAAAGAGGCTCAGTGTAAAGAAAAGTGAAAACAGTAGTCTCATAAAAATATCAGCCACTCGAGCACAATATGACTCACAAATAAAGCCTCTCGGGCAAGCCTCTTAGTCACTTGTGACTCTACTCTCATAAGTCA